>JAUZNJ010079134.1:0-24299 GCA_034780135.1 Jordanella pulchra
CTTTAGAAAAAAAGTTTCGATTTTAAATATCTCATGCTCTTAAAAACACTACATAGGTGGAAAGCTAAAAGGTTTGTTTTCCTTATGCTGGTTTAGTTTTATTTAATATTTCCTTACTCTTAATTTCAGGGAATTAACACTAAATGTAAAGATAAGAAAATTTACCAGCTTGCAAAACTAAAAATGACTACGGATAAAAAGGTTGCACCTGTTCTGCCATTTACCATTTTAATTGGTTCATTCAAGGGTAACATCCACATATCAAGTATTAATAGCTGTTTTTGTATTATTTAGCTGATGCAATTGATACAATTCAAGAATAAGAAATGGAAATAGTGGTAAATATTTGTAAATAGACAATTTAACCCTAGAGTTGAGATTTCAACATCTGACATTAGTATTTACAAAAAGAAAATATTGTTTTCTGCAACTGAGGTTTCTGTCAGCGTTGAGGCTGTTGTGAAAGTCTTGCTTCTATACTTGCAGTCATTTATAAACAGTCCGTAAATATCCAAAAACTCAAAACACATCTTGCTCAGTGCAGGTGCTCAGGAGACATGTGAGATGCTTAGCATGCGGAGAAAATGACAGATTACAGAGGGCATGTCAGCAGGCAGCCCACATCGCCGGTATGTTGCTGTGTTCAGGGCCTTGGCACATTGTTGCACATACAGAAAAAATGATTAGAAATACTCCACACCAGTGCTAATCAATCATAGCTAATACTGTTCCCTTAATTACTAGGTTCCAACACTCTCCGCTCGTTGCTGACAAACAGCGAGATCCTCTCTTAAAAAACAGTTTACCGAGAGAAACTTTATTAAAGTAGCATTTTTCATGCACACTTGGGTAGAAGGATTTTTTACATAAATAGAATTTACAGAATAATTTCTGCTCATATGATTTTAATTCCTATGTTACACTCAGCAGCTTTAGTAGGGAGTGTTAGAGTTATGCTGTCACTCTGCTGTGAGCTCCACCTGGCTGAAAGAGTGTGGACTCAGCGGGGAGCCTTGAATCATCTCAGCTGAGGCCTCATGGCTTGGCCTGGCTGGAGCCCTCATGATGTGATACGATGATGAGCCAGGCCTGAGTGTGTGTCAGTGTTGGGAGTGTGTCTGTGTTTAGTGTGGGTGCATTTAACCGTTTCTGCGAGCTGTGTGTATTAATTTGATGTCAGAGAGTCCATGTGTATGTGTATGGATGCAAACACAAATGCACATGTGTGTCATTGTGCAGTCGAACAAGTGTGTGTGCACTTGAGTGTGTGTGATTGCTCCCGTCTGCTCCCTCCAACCGGTTGATCTTTCACATTTTGCACGGGCAGGAGGGACAGGAGGCTGCCAGGCTGCGCCCGGAGCCTGGGTACAGTACAGTTAGCAATGCCCGGCATTCATTAGCACCTCCCAAGCTGTCTGCACTTTTACCAAACGTTCTAGCTAGCTAACACGCACTGGCTCCCTGCACCCTGCTCTTGTCACCCCAGAGAAGGCCTTCACCAAGCCTTGGCTTTACTCAGCCACAGCTGAGGCCTCCACTCTTGGCTTGGGCCACTTCAACTTTGCAACAGTTCAGTGGAGTGACACAATGGCAGCTTAGTCAGAGTTCCTAAAACTTTACTGAAAATATCTTCTAAACTGCTTTTTATAAAAAAAACTTTTTGCAGAAAGTATTTATGAACTGTCAGAAGAATAATCTATAGAAAAAGACAGAAGAATGAACACATTAAGCAATGAAATGACATAAAGTTCAAAAGAACATTTATATAAACCAAAAAAATTGTTTCAGGGCAAATCAGCTCTCTTTAATGCAACACATTCCAAGAATTCATTGTCCTGAAACCCAATGACATAATAAAATACGTATTGAAAGATATAATATATATTAAAAGACACAATAAATTAATAACACCCAGTGGAAAAAAGGTTCCTGCCTTTTGAAATGGAAAAAAACTAAACACCCTTAGACCAAAAGTATCTGAAGAATTAGCTATGGCCTTTAAAATTCAATGGCCTAATTACAACCATTTCTAATCATTTTTCTTATGACTTTATATAATTTAATTGGATTACCGATTTGTTGTCACAGGAAATATATGATTTTTGTGACACTTATTAACTAAACAATAAATAGAAGAAAATGGGCATGTTTTTAAGTGAATTAAAAATTTTAATAATTGCAATTCACTTGGCTCAAAATGTAATGCAACTTATATATACATGTCTGCATAACAGTAGTTAGGTTGTTTATGTATGATCTTCTAAAGGGATTGATATGTGCAGAACGAAGGGGCTTGCTATCTGCAACATTTCATACTGTTACCCATGTCTTACTCTCCTCAATTTATTTTTCTGGATTTTTCTCCTGCATATCATTTCACATCACTAGTTCCTCAGTGCTTAGATAAGATTAGATAAGAGATCCAAATTTAAAAATGTGGCATCCTAAACATTTCATAGATTGAAAACATTTATTTGATTTGCACAGACTATTCAAATCTAAAACAAAATGTGATTTTAATTAAACTCAGAACATCTCTTTCAGATAAAACACAGGACAATTCTACATTTCAGCTAATGTCTATCAACCTTACATCTGGTCTTATACTAGCTTACATATGGTAAAAAATACTATATTACTTGCAATGTGAAGGAATCGTTACAAAATGTATGTACAGACAGACACAACGTTAACTGGACTTGTTTAAGTTTTATGAGCTTAGTTTCATATTTGACAAAGTTTTACAAAAAATAAAAAAACAACAACAAAAGAATAAACAAAATAAAAGGGAAAAGCCAATTAGTTTTCATAATCAGTAAAACTGTATTTGATCTTCTTTCGAAAATCGTACAGGTTTGCCACAGGGTTCAACTTCTTAACAGAAAGTGAAAATAACAACAAAAAACTGCATTTTTTTTACTTGGAGATCAGCTTAAAGGTTACAAGCAGAATATTATCTTAATCTATTAATTAATTCTGATTGATCTGACCCCCAGCTAGTTTGATCGGTGCAAGACCAAAAATAGACTGCCCACATATTTACATGCACAGTTTTAGTATCAAAAAAGAATAGTAGTTTATATAAACACTATTTGATGCATCTTTGATCCATCATCTAATTTTAATTGGCTGGTTATTTAGAGAGATGATAACCATTATTTATGAGAAATTGAGGTAAGAAAAGATTTCCCACCAACAATCTTCCTGTGTGAAACTTACTAGTAACTAAACATGTCAAGTGTTTTCAGAAAAAGTACGTAACTGTCTGATATAAAAGTAAAGCAGTGAAAAATTTAATAAATTAGCATTCACTTAAATGGTTAAAATCATTTTGTTTATTACACTTACCTATAACCTGCAAAACTGTTTTCTCAGGTGGCTTGGAAACTTCAGTGTAGGCAATTGGATGTGAAGTTTCCTAGAAGACCGGGGGGTTTTGATGGGTTGTTAGCTTCATTGTTAGAGTGGTTTCAGTCACATGCCAGTTTAAAGGTTGAGTCAGGTAAATCTTTCTGGTAGGGTTCCTAGAAGTGCTTTCTATGTGGGTGACAGGTTATGTCTGAGGCCACCTCCTCTGTTAAGGGACGGGTTTTCCAGGTTAACAAAGATGGCTTCTTTGACCCCCCTCTCAAACCATCCGTCTTCCTTGGCTAGAATATGGACGCTGTTGTCCTCAAACGAGTCTCCTTTAGCCTTCAGGTGTAGGTGGACAGCTGAGTCTTGTCCTGTGGAGTTAGACCTCCTGTGTTGAGCCATGCTCCTGACCAGAGGTTGTTTGGTCTCTCCAATGTACAGGTCTCTGCATTCTTCAATACACAGAACAGCATAAACCATTTTTTCAGTCTTGTTCCCATGCGTCTTATCTTTGGGGTGTACCAGTTTTTGTCTCAGAGTGATGCTGGGTCTGAAGTGCACGGGGATCCGGTGTTGATTAAAGCCATAGACCTAGCAGTAGAACTGACATCAGAGATATCATATCTGTAGTTCACATACTGCACAGAAATTGGAATCTGTGCTTAAATCTCAGCCTAACCCATTTGCAGTCACAGAATAAACGCTTTTAATAAACCAAAGATTACCTGCCACATATCTGACTTAATAATCTTTCAAAAAATATATTTTCTTTAATTTTAGATGGAGCCATTCACATGCTGATATCATACTGAACTGCACTTACAATATTCACCACTGTTCATCCGCATTTCCCTTTTTCCTCTAAGCACGGAGCAGCCGGCTTGCTTGGACTCACAGTGAATCACAGGCTATCTAAGGCTACAGAGTAAAACCAAATCTGTCCTTTCAACCAGGTAAAAAGCAGGCTGCATTAGAAATAGTCTTCAAATCCAAACAGGCCACAGCTCTGTGCTATGATGTAATCAACCTGCGAATCTGGCTTTTGGGGGATGCAGCCATTGGATACAAACATCTCCTTGTTTTCTTTAGCTTTCCTTTTTGTATAGATACAAACATATACAAAAATTGTTTTAGTTTGTCGGTTGATTAAATATTGTTTGCATAAACGGCTATGATGTTCCTAAGAGAGGAGTTTACTTTAATATTGGTTTGTTTCACACTTAGTGAAATCAATTCTTAATTAAAGAGGTAATCATCTGACTTATAACGTTAAATTTTTATTACAAAATATAAAAACTGGGTACTGCTATAGCCTTACAATTTATATTAAAAAAAACTATTCTTACATTTTTTAGCATTTTTTAAACTTGATGTAAGTATTTGTTCACATGAGATAAAGCTCAGTGGTAATTACTAACTTTACCTCTGAATTGCAAGAAAATCTTTCTTTTGTGCGTGCAGCGAAAAATTGTTCATAAGCTTAGTTTTTTTTTTTTACCTTCCTTGTAAAGTAAAATAAATTCCAAATCAATACAGTTGTTCAAGAAAAGGTCATCATGTCTGGGATTAAACAGTGCTCACAAACTAAGTGGAAAAACTCAGAAAATCTTCTTGAAAAAGCTTCTAAAATCCTAGAAAAACAAGCACTTAAAAAATTTAATGTACTCTACAGTTTTTATAAGACTGCATCCATTTGCGCACTTAGTGACTGTTGGAGTGCTGCTTAGTGGGTCACTTTCTTTTTTTCATTTCTTTACACTTCACACAATGAAAAGACTTAATGACAGTTCTCAGGGAAGGAGCGAAAGAGCTGGACAGGAGTTCAAAATCCAGACCTAAGGGCTGAAGTCACAGCAGAAAACATACAAGGTGTGTCTTACTTCATCAAACTCAGCTGTTTCTTTTTACACTTCTATTTGTAGCTTTGAACCACACTCTCTGGCACATCATATTATCTATAACTCCATGCTTTCTTTCTCTCTTTTGGTCCTCACTTCTTAGCTCACAAGTTCAACAGGCTGGGAATACCTCTGAGAGCTGCGACCGGGGTGCAAAGAACGCAGCAGGAGTGGTATTTGTCTATCCTCGTAGTTTCCCATGATGGCTGAATATGTTTATCCTGAAATAAAAATGGTCACCAGTCTTTCATGGTTGATTTAAGTCTTATGGAGTAATTCGTCAGCAAAAAGTACAATACTAAGATTAACATGGGATGTAAACTAATACTGTAACTAGATTGGCCATAAATCATCATCTTAACACCTTAGGGACAGGGGAATAAGCCCAGTTTTATTTGAACTCACAAAGACAAGTAGTCAGAATATGGCTTGATTCTCAAACTGATCATTATCTATCTGCAGTGCAGACTGTTATGCCATTTAATTCAATAATGTTCTATTCTTATAGCTTCACAATCTGGGCTTATCTGTATGGCTTTGCTTCTAGATCAGTAACCTTCTCATTAACAGACTCCAAGTGGAGAGGAAAGGCAAGTTTGTAAATTCCCCACTGATCCTCAACACTGGCTTGTCTCAGGTTTTGTGTTCTCAGTCCTGCTCTCTTCACCTTCTTCACACAAGACTGCACAACTATTCATAACGCAAACATGGTTGGGCAATTTGCAGATGACAACATTGTGGTGGGTCTCATATCAAACAGTGATAAACCCTACTAATGAGAAGATGTTCCCAACCTTACACAGTGGTACTATAGGAATACTCTTATCGTGCAAGACCAATGGCCATGACTAAAGAGGTTAGTCAAGGCTCCATCGACTAGAAGTGAAGGTTGAGGTTAATACTGCATGCAAAACAGCAACAGCCAGCTAACCAACTCCAGCAAACAGAATACACCCCCCCAACCGGCAAAGTATCTAAAATTATATAAATCATAATGGCCAATATTATGGAGAAATAACCCTGATTTTCTGCAGATGATAGCAATGTGGCCAATAATGAGCCTTTGGCACCTGGCAATTGTTGCAACAACTGGTAGGACTGAATCAGCAGGAAAAAAAAATCCTTCCAAAACAGATTTACTCAACTTCAATGTGAGACAATGAAAATGATTCATATTCTGAGAACAATAAAATGTATCAGAACAAAGTCCCCCTTGTATCATTACTTGACGTGCAGGGGAAATGACAGGTTGTGGGCACTGTATCATGTGACACGCACGTGAACCGTGACAATTTTTTCCTGAATTTTACCCTACAGACTTAGTGTGGTATAGCTTAAGGTATGGTATGGTTCATTAGGTATGGTGATGAACTAATGTCTCAGCTAGTCTCAATTAGTGTTTCTGTAAGTTTAGGGGTGAGGGTAAGAGATTGGATTAGTGGTAAGTCTTTACTTCACAGCTCAAGGAAAAATTTTAGAAAGTTTCTGTTACAACCTGGCATGAACCTCACGCGTCAGTTAGTGATGAGAAGGGTATCCCCGTCGCATCAGCATCTGACAAGCAGGGGACTTGACCAAGCTTCAATATATAACAATTTGGGAGTGAGACCTTGTTAGATCAAAAATGCTGCTGCCTATGTCCTCACTGTATTTTTTATAAGTAAGTATTCATAAAAGGTTTTGTAAATTATAATGGGAGTATGAAGTACTTTTGGAGTACTTAGGACAGCAAATATTTATAAAAAATATAATAATATAATTTGATATAATAATATAATTGAAATAGTCATTTATAGTTTTTAACTAGATCTTTATAAACGTCTGTTTTGTGAACGGGCCGCAGTATTTTGTAAGTAAAAGTAGCAATCAATATGTGTTGGCATCTCTGGTAAGGAGGTATAAAAATCTTTAAAATTAATTAATTTTTATTAAAGAACCATCATTTCACAATGAAATATTAAACAAATTCCACCTTCAATTTGAGTGTGTAAATGAGGTGGGGGAAATGCTCAATGATTAAAAATATATTTTTATAGCAAAACCATGAATACCAGAATTAGTACTGTTAACAATTCAGGAAAAAAAGATAAATAAATAAAAGTGACTCAAGACATTCTTACAGTTTTAACTTTTCTATCTGTCACAATCTAAGTATCTTGCATTAGTTGGTATTGAATGATAAATATAAAATGAAGTAGATACCCACCATCTTTAGTAGTGATGCTGATATTGTGAAGATCTCAGTTTATGAAGTCTGAGTTCTTTTTTTGTTTCAGAAATAAAATCCATCTGATTTTTGACAACCCACCAGCATAAAAAGCCACAATACAGGCTATTTATTCTGACTTTTACCGTACAACAACCCTTGTAATTCACTCTAACTGTTAGTTGTCATTGTCATTTTCTCCATCTGCAGACACAGCACTCACAATTTGCGCCTTCAGGCAACCATAAATGTTGTGTTAAAAAAACTATAATATGGGCTGAATGTTTCCGCTGTTGGATATGGGATCTCCCAATGATCAGTCTGCTCCTTCATGATATGTTACTCAGACTCTGTGCAGAACGTTAGTCGGCCTGACAAACACTTTTAAAATGCAGTTTGAAGCTAATCATCTTCAATAGAAGACAACCCGAGAAAAGCTGTTCCACCACATCCTGCAGCAGGAGGTTGGGGGGGATAATGACATATGAAAGGGAATGTATTTAACTAGTGAGCACAGTCAGTCTCTATATACTCATAATGAACGGGATGGGAGGGAGGATGGGATCTGAAAACTAATTAACACTTAAGTGCATGACAAGACTGTCATGTCTCTAATGTTGTAGACATTAACAAATCTGCTCTGATTCAATTTTAATATTTTCTTTTTCTTGATTGAACTTATGCTTTATATTTCTGAGTTAAACTTTGCAACAATTTCTATCGTTTTTAGGCCCTCTTATGAATAAATATTCAAAGATTTTCTCTGGAAAAGTCAGAAAATCTGATGTGACAGAAGCATAAGCTGCAAAAGTAAAAAAAAAAAAAAAAAGGAACAAAAAAAGGCCCTAATAGCTTAAACTAATTTTAGGTTGATGCCATGCACAACACATGACAACCTGCTGGGCCCAAAAATGGGCCTTCGCCATCTCCCGTGACAAACAAGTGGTAGGCGAAAAAGAGAAAGGAAAAATTGATAAATGCAGCAGCCCACGCCAATTTTCTTTTCCAAGTGAACAATACCAACATTGTTCAGCAGGGGCCCTGGCAGGACTCTGCACGGTGGCAGCTGATTGTTTTGTAAAATCAACAACTTAGAAAATAGATTTCTAAGATTTCTGGCTCTGGTTTATAAGTGTGGGAAGACCACATACATCTTTATAAAACTGTGTCACCTCACCACGCAAGTTAAAGACTGCTTATGGTTTAAATAAAAATAAGGCTTAATTTTCACTGAGAAATCTCACTGAAGTGTAAGGCCTTCAATAAACGGCTTCCACAAGTCTCCAGGCTGCATAAAATCAATTCCTTTTCCTTCTTCAGCTCCCTGTGAGCTTTTTGGGCAGATGCTAAATGTGATCCACCCCTTTACTCTGCTCTCAGTCCATTTGCTTTTGTGTGCTTTAACTAAACCTCTTCACTCCATTTAATAGCCTGTTTAGTACTTATTGAAACAGAGCTAGTGCTTGAGGTTAAATACATCTTAATGCACCGCATTAATCCTTTCATTAAAAAGAAATGTAAAGCTGGTTGAAAGCTGCAAGATTGCCTCCATTAATTAGGGGGATCTGCATGCCCTGTAGCGTTGTCCGCCAAGCCGTGTGTCACCGTATTAGATGGTGGGAGTAGGGTTGCGGAACAAGGGGGCTGTCGGTCGTGCAAACTGCTAATACAGCTGGCAGAAATGGATAAAAGAGGAGCCAGTTTTATTTAGTAAGCCCTCAAAAGAACTGGTTCTCGCAGTTTTTAATAGGAGAGAATGTGCAGAAAACAAATGAAAGGGGATTAAACTTGCACACTTCAGCTTCTGTTTAAAGAAATTTAAGACATAAAAACAGACCAGTGTTAATTTTACTGTGTCTAGAAAAAAGGCTTTATACTCGTCTAACTTTTTCACAATTTATGACATAACAACAGCACATTGCACTGTATTTTAAAGTGATTTACTATAGTAAAACCATCATAAAACTTGTGGGTCGGACTGGAGAGTAAACATCTCAGGAGCTCAACATTTTTGCAGTCAAAATTTTCTTCCACGTTTGCCCTGTTTTTAGCAACATACACCCATCAGCTGTAACCATCTTCACTTTTCTTGCTAAAGAAAAAAATTGAATTTTGTTCGGATTTAATCAGAGAATCTTCCACACACGGCTTGTGGCAAACTTAAACCACTCCACTTATGGCTTTCTTTTTGCCAATATGTCTTCATGGTCAGATTTCTAAAGTGCACAACTTCTGGTTGTAAATTCTACTACCTGAGTCATCAAGCTCTGCACCTCCCCCAGAGCTATACTTGGACTTGTAACTATTTTTTTATTTCAGGTGGACAGCCAGGTCTCTGTAGGGTTGTAGTTGCTAAATATTTAATTTCGCGATGATGAATTGAACACCTTCAAGAGTCATTGTTGTATAAATTGAATCTGTTTTAGTCTTCACAACATTTTCATTGATCTCTCTGCTGCGTTGATTAATATTTTCTTATGGTGTTTGCCACTAATGACATTTAACAAATGTCTTTCACAGGACAGTTACATATTCTTACATTGATCTACACACCACTGGTTGCTCTGGATTTTATGTTAATTTATATTTCATCTTAAATGCACATCACATTTTGCAGATGTTATTAGATCATTTGCTATCTATAATTTAGTGTCTCCCATAAGTCTCAAAAAATTACGTGTTCAGAAGTTTACAAAATGCAAAAAAAGTATAAGGGGTATGTAATTTTTTTTTTGCAAAGTACTGTTTATTTAAACGTTTGTCTAAAAAAGTACCAGTTAGGATATTTTGTCTAAGATGGCAAATATAACTTTTCTCAGTCTGACCCTGCTGTTCCTGACTCTTGAACAGAGCGGCCCCTTTCTCTACCACTCGGCGTAGCCTCATCTGGGCTGTAAGCCATGCTCGACGGGTGAGGGCTTGTGGTCGCAGCACTCCTTCCAGCCACTCTGTAGTCTTACCCAAAAACCATCTCTATCTCCCTCAACCCCCCACCTTTTTTCCTTCCGCTGAAGTTTGGACAGCCTGAATGCTTGACCACTCTTTTATCCCAGTTTATAAAGTGGTAAGAGACAATAAAAAGCTGCACAAAAAGTTGCAAACCTTATCAATGTTGTTACTTCTGGAGCTCTGAAACGATCATTACCCTGATATGTCATGAGAATTCTGAGACCGCCGAGGAAGACTCCTCTCCGGAGTCAGCCGTAAGCAGATTGCAGTCATCTTGAACACTGCTCTACCACCACCCACCGACAACCAACCAACCACCCCACCATCACCCCTCCACCCTCATCCCCCGCCCTGCTGCTGCACTCCGCTTTAATTTCCCAACACTTTGAAAGCTTTTCTCACTGTATATTTTATCACTTTTTCTTAAGACTTGCGCTCAGCTACGCCTCAGCTCCTTTTAAAATACAGAGCCAAAAAAACAAGACAATTCGCCTCTTGGATTCTCTCTCTCTCTGTTCATCTCTCTCATCTCATTGTGAACAGGCTTACTGGAAAGAGCACACTTAACAGAAGAATTTCACACTGTATTAGAAAAATGCATCTTTTCACACCTGTAAATATCTTGTCTGATCTGCTTGGTTACCAGCCCCTCTGAAGGAGGGCCACATGCTGTACAGCAGAGGGGAGATGGCGGAATTTGCTTTCACTGCCAGGAAACAGGCAAATAGAGCAGACAATCGTGTTGGGTATTGTAATGCTTAAGTTGGAGCAATTTTATAATTCACATCTACTAAAAAAAAAAAAAAAAAACTCACAGGATACTCTAAAAATGAAAAGTCAAACAAATACCAGCAAGCACAGTCTATTAATTCCTAACATGCGGTCGAGTAATATTATGTGATTGAAGTGTGACAAAAAGTTGCGAGGTTTATTTATTGTGTGTGTGTTGCTGCTGCGATGGAGCTGGTAGATCTGTGGGCGTGTAATCGCACCGAGGTAGAAAACACTCGAAGAGAGACACACATTGCATCTCGCCGTGCCAACAAGTTCAGGAGTGAAATCCTGTGGATGTGAGCACATGTAAAGTCATCATAACATTGGAACAAGGTTATCTGAGAAATGGCAGTTTATGTGGCAGTTTATGTTTTACCTTCATGAATAGAAAATATGCTGACTGATTTGGATGATTCTGCACTCACTCACACGCTTGCCACACGCACATGTGTGCAAGTAAACAAAGCTCGCCGTGTCACGAGCAGAAGCAGATGAGCACATCCTAAATGTTTTCCTCACAACAATGCTCATGGCTCGTAGTTAAACTGGATACCCTTTAATTCAGGTTGAAAATGAGCAAACAATCCCAGATTGAATTTTGAGTCGATTGTCTGCACTAGTTGTTACTTGAAGCTGATTGATCTTTGTTGTGATCAATGGGACAATTGCAATGATATTGATTAACAGGTGAAGTCTCAAGTGGACAAGAGTCGGCATGCCCCACACAGCAAACTAGTGCTTAGAGCTTCCTCTTTGCTAACAAATCCATCTTATGGTTCTCACATCACCCCCTAACTGCACACCCACCCCTCTTACTCAACCTTCCACCTTCTTCCTGGCCAGAGCATGGACAGCGGTCGGAGGACCTCAGGAGAGAGTGGTCTCGGTTGGGGCCCCCTCACTAACACTCAGCCCGATGTGTTAATAGATCCAATGCCATCTTATTTTCGCACTTCTGCGAGACGGCAAGGGGCGGCCAGGCGGGATCAGCAATCTGCCTTGCTGAAAGAGCTTGAACAAGAGAGGAGGAGGAGGTGCTGGGGTGGAGGGACGATGGTGGGTTCACAGCACTCCACCAAGGAGGTCAACAAAAAGGCAGGGGGCACAAGTTCAGCTGTGCTGCACAGAAAGATAAGATCAGGAGGGGAGGGGATGTATTAATGAATGCAACACAGTGTGGATGGGTTGATGCAAGGGAACTGTGCTCCATCTGTAAGGTGCTTGATGAGTGTACTTCAGATTAAAAAATAGGTAAAGAAAATTTTAACCTCAGTAACATGTGTCACCTAAAGCAGGGGTCTAGATACTGTGGTTCTGAAGTCACATACAGTATAGCTCCTTAGGCCAGGGTTCCTTAACCTTGGTCCTCAGTGCTCAATGTCCTGCATGTTTTAGGTGTTTCCCTGCCTCCACTCACCTGACTTCAATGAAAAGTTGATTACCAGGCTTTTGCAGCATTTTATGGCTGCCGAGGAGGTAATGCAATTATTGGAATCAGGTGTGCTTTAGAGACAAAGTGGGCCCTAAGGACCAGGGTAAAAAAACTCTGTATTAGGCCAATCAGGAGTGGTTCTTAATAACTGTCCAATAATGTTATAAATCCAAGCAGTGTTTTGATCTTTTGCAGGTATAAACCTTGCACCAATCATGGTACGAGGTTTCAAATCTTTTGATTTGAAAAAAGAATTTAGCATGTTTTGTTTTGGTCCAGGTTTTTGTTATTATTTTTTTGTTATCATGCTGCAAAGTTTGTTCCTTGAAATCTTTTTTTACGCATTCATGTTTTTCTTTTATTTAATTTGATGCTGAAAAAACAATATAAATATTTTTTCACTCTTCAATTTTTTATGGTGTTTTTTTGGTCTTATGAATATTTTAATCTCAATGTTCTCTAAAACATTGAGTAGGATCCATACTAAAAGTTCATGTATGACAAAAAGCTGTAACTGTCAAACAGCAAAATCAATTCTGGTTGATGAAACCAGTTACATGTTCATCAGCACTCAGTTTTTCTCTATAGATTACAGCTGCAAGCTTCCACCTCATGTTCTGTTTTCTATACGCCCAAATTTAGCCCTATATAGTCAATGCAAAGTACTTCATGAATCTAAATGTGTATTTAAAAAAAAAACAACTGAACAGTATTATTTCATGGTTACCACTTATTGTTTCCATGCAAGAGAGGGTTGAAATCCATGTTGATGTGTGAGGAGGAGTGTGCAATTAAATTATTTGGTAGAAGCAGCAGTAGCAAGAAAAATGAAATGAAGTATTGTAAGTGGCAAAAGGTTCACAGTCTCATGTTCGGACAGGTCATGATAACAATGTCATTCAAGATGACAGACCGCATTGTGCTTTAAATTTGAAAATTCTAAATCATTATTTTTTTCAAGATCATCATCACGTTTCAAGTTCTATTTCAATTTTAATGCTACTTCTATTCAGTTCAAGCTATATTTTATTGTCTAAAGTGTTTTTTAGAATGAAACTAGACCAAGTCAGTACTCTTTAAATGTTCTCTTTAGCCACACAGTGTGTAAAAGAGTTTTTTTTTCTTCTACTAAAGTAAAATCTTTTTTAAAAACTGGTACCTATACCTCTACTTAAGTAACAAAAATGAGTACTCCTCTGCTTGTGAAACCAATTATATTTTTTTTTCTCTTTTTTTCATAATCTTGGGAGCGTTCTGTTTTTGTTTTATCTGTTTCTAAACCACACCAAAGATGAAGTGGGTTTTCTTTAAGGGGCAACTAAATCTCTGCCAAAAACAACCACAGCAACTTTCTGGTGATCCACCTACAGAGTTTCAATCGTTTTCATGAAAAAGTAGTTTCAAGCAGTTTAAAACACCCACACGGTATCAAAACATTAGTCAGTGTCACAGGTTTTGGTCCTGGGGGTGTTGCTTCATAGTCACAGGTGATTTCGTTTTGTTTGGTCATGTGATTTCTTGTAAGTCACACGCTATAAGATGTGTATCTTTAGTTGCTAATTGCCTGAGTTTGTTGCCAGATTAACAGAACCAATCATAGATCTGCTATTTTAAAGGTTTTAAGTGTTCATCTGAGGCTGTTAAAATGTTATTACTTTCTTTTGATATTTCTGCATTATAACTTTGTTGCTTTCTGCTAAAATATTTGGCCACAAGAAATAGCAAAGTGGAAAATAGTTTTGACATAAAAAGGACAGATCACAACCCCACCATAATAACTATTCATGAAATAATTTATTGAATCTAGGTTTGCACTGTTGGATTTTAAGTGATGAACTAATAAAACTGCAAAAAGTGTTGCACAAATCTCTCTTTAGGTCCCTGTATTTTGAATTCCTGAAATCATGTGAGGAAATTTGTCTTTAAAACTTTGTAAATAATGTTCACTTGTCAAAACTTTTTTTTCAGTATGAGTCTAGCTGCTTTATGAATGTGTGTAAAGTTTACCACTGGTCAATGAAAGAAGAGTAATCTTCAAGCAGGACAAAGAACCTAAACATTCTGTAAAAAAAAAGCCTTTGTCTATGGTATATTTGGTAGTTGGAGTTGGAAAGACCAAGTCAAAGTCAATATCATAGTTAAAAGAAAAGCAAAGTATGGACTTGGAGATGTATCTGATATGTACTAGTAATGGTGAGATTTAGGGTTAGGCTATAGAAATGAATAAAAAAAGAATTGTCAACATGACATCCCAACAAGGATAGAAAAAATAATGTGTGTGTGTGTGGGAGGGGGGATCTGTGTTTAGGTGTTTGTGTGTTTAAATTAGATTATATTCAATGAACTTTTGATTCTCAACTATCAAAATCATTTTAATCCAATCATGTAAAGGTTAGAAATATCATGGAGCATAAAAGTTTACATGGATACTCTGAGGTGTCAGGAAGAAATGGCAATAGAGGAGGAGGGGGGCTGAAATTGAAGGAGGAGCAGAGTTTGGCTCTGAGCCAAGTGTGTCTCAAGTATTTTGGTTCCTCACCTTCTGCTGCCCCTGTCAGCCTGCTCATGGTCTCCCTCTCTAGGCGTCAGAAATGTAAAGTGACAGCCGGGTGGCTTCCATGTCAGTGAGGTGAGACCACGCTCTCCGGCGAGATGCCCTGACTAGGACCACCCCTTTGGGTCCACATCGTGTGAAAACAGGAAAAAAAAATCCTCCTTCTCCAGTGTCTGACCATAATCATACTGTCAGTGCCCCAATCCTAACCTGTAAGATATCCCCCTCCCATCCTCCTTCGGTGATCCAACACTAGCAGATTAGGATGCTGTCATCAAAGTGGCAGAGTGCTAAAACATCCATTAAGCTTTTAATTGAAGAGACGGAGTATGAGGGGAGGAGGAAAGGAGCACGTGATGTTGTGTGCACTGGAATGACAGAGCTTGTTTTGCAGAGGTGAGAAGTAACAGCGACTTGTCAAAGGTCACAGTCGGCCAGAGGCCTGCCCTGCCATGCTGTCAATTCTTGCTGCTCTTTTCTGGCAGCGCTCATTGATGCAAAACATATCAACACACAGATATGATGCACTCATGCTTCTCTCACGCCCTGCAATTGTCACCACACCTTTTATTTACACCTCCTTGTGCATGCATTTATTTTGGTTCCTGTGCATTCTTGAGGCATTTGTGGTTAAAATGATCATGATTAATTTTCAGATGCAAGTGATGCATTGCCTGTCTTTGCTTTTTTATTCCGAAACAGAAACAATCTTTTGCACAAAACAGATGCACTAAAAGTTGATGTGAATGTGTGGGGAAGGGTGGTTGTTTGTCTTGGCAATCCTCCAAAAACTGATCTTTAAAGACATCAAGGTCCCTTTTAATCATTGTTTGCTGCATATCTTGATATGCTGTGATGGTTGCTCACTTTTAGCCATACTACAGCTGGCTAAAAAACGTGATTGCATCTAAAATTACTGTTTTTTTCAGTGGATTAAAACACATTTTGCTAATTAGAGTAAGTTTTTAGAAAGACTGTGTTAAATGTGCAAAAAAGATCCATTCAATCTGATTTTTTAGACATACTCTGTCTTGTAAAATGATGGATTTGTTTTCTCTGTAATATCAAAATATAAACTAAAACAGTATATAACAGTTTTATTCTGTACAAGAAAATAGGAGAAGATAAAATCCCAGAAAGGCGATGAGCAGTCAGTTCAGATGTATAGTATATACAACCTCTACCTTCATTGCAAATTCTAAATATATCCTTGCTTAAACGCAGCAAATGCAGGGATCCATCCACAAGTTAAATGATAGTAGTTATAGAGGGTTGGACTTGGGAATCCCTTTATTAGTGGGATAGTGGGTAGCACAAAGAAGATGATTTTCTTGTGATTTTTGGGCAAAATATGGACCTCTTGTATTAGTAGGAAAATGAATGTAAGTACAAGATTCAGTTTTAGGGCTGAACTGTGGAACAGTTTATAACATTGTTGCCTTGCAGCAAGAAGGCCCTGGGTTTGATTCCTGGCCCAGTGTATTTCTGCATGGAGTTTGCATGTTCTCCCAGTGCATGTGTAGGTTCTCTCTGGGTACTCCAGCTTCCTCTCAGAGTTCAAAATCATAACTCTTAGTTAAGTGGTGCCTCTAAATTGTACTTTGGAAAAATTTGAGGTTGTGTGTCTCTGTGTTGCCCTGGGACAGACTGGCGATGTGTTCAGGATGTACCCTGCCTTTCGCCCATAAACCACTGGAGTTAGGCAGATGAATAGATTAGGTTTGATGGTCTATGCCCGTGGTTTGCAAACATTTTATGCTGAGACCTACTTGAGGCTGGAAGCATAAGTTTCACACTTACAGCCCCTACTGAGTCAACCTTGTATTCCTCAAGTACCGAAGTATTCTAGAGTTGAATGTGAGGCCATAAATTTCAGTGATTTATTAATTTATTGAATATCATTATGTAAATAAAAGAAAAACTGCAGAAGATGTTGTAATGACCCAGCTAAGCTTAAAAAATAATGGAAATAATACTTTTGGCAGTAAACTGAATTTCCCTTCAGGGATCAATAAAATATAATTGAATTGGATTGAATTGAAAAACATAAGTATAGCAAATTCTCCACAAAAAGAGGATAGATAAAGTCTTACAAAATAGAGACACTTAAACTTACTGTAACTAAGGTTGATTTAAAAAACTGCTGAATCAGTTCTGTTTGGTTTTGAACATACAGTAACTGTATATGTGTTGGGTAATTTATGGGTAGGACGTGACATCCTGATGCACTCTTTAATTTCTGATGCTAGAGCACATCCCTGACACACACCCACACACACACTGCCCTTCAGAGGTTTTTCCCCCTGCTTAGAGGCAGTAATGTCACTGTTTGTGTTGGTCAGCAGGGTTTCTGTCCACACAGTCAGTGGGGTCAGTGGCCTCACAGCATGACCTGGAAACTAGTTTGCGTTTTAGTTTCTGAGGGTTTGGTCATCTTCAGATTCAAGCCCCAGTCTGTGGTGCCAAGCCCGTCTGTCAGACCTCACCTCCTACTGCAACTCTAGCCTCTACACCTCGCAGTCATACAGGCATGGACTGGCATTGTGTACCATAAGCTTTCTCATGGCACTGCATATGATTAACTGGACCATTGGGCAACTTGGCCTCGGAGAGGTCCAGGCCCTGGGCATGTGTCCACAGGGCATGGGCAAGGACACGCAAGGTTTTGCCAGGATGGAAGAAGATCTTTGCTTCTGTTTATGTTTCATCAGGTTTTGTGCTGTCTTTCAGCAAAGAGTATTTTCCTCTGAACTGAATCAGACGGAGCCCTTAGCCAGTATCATTGTCTCACACTTTGAAATACTCGTGCATGTATGTGTAAATTTCTTCAGATACTAGCTAGTTAGGCTTTTACAAGTAGAGAAGGTGCCAGTGAGTCAGAGAATGTGCCATTAGTGAGGTTAAGGTGTTTGGTGTCTAAACATTTTAAAAAAACTACAAATTTTATTTATTTATTTTAAATTTTCTTTGTATTAAAAAGTAGATTTCGGTTTAGTATAGATTAATATTATTTTTTTTTTAATAACAATATATTTATTTTATATATATATAAATATATATATATATATATATATTTTTTTATATATATATATATATATATATATATATATATATATATATATACACAGAGAGAGAGAGAGAGAGGGAGAGAGAGAGAGAGAGAGAGAGATTTATATGTACAAAAACATTTGGACACCAGTGAAAAATTAAAAAACAGTGACGCTTATTGTTGCATTTCAGTTAAAATGTAAAGACTGCACTGTTTCTGAGGCTATTTAAAACAGCAGTCCATATAGCTGCCTTTTAAATGTATTCAAGGCCTCACACCTTCACAAGTGTGACTTCCGTCTGTTGCATCTCTCTCCTTCCATCTTTTTTCTCCACCCCTCCTCCCTGACTTTTCAGTTCACTAGTGTTTTCCTTATTTTACCAGCACTTTCACTTGCAGCAGTGGAAAATTGCATTTTCTTCTATCAATCCTCTAATATTTAAATGTCCGTACAACATAGTTTTGGAAGGCAGACAAAGTTCATATCTTAAGGATATTTACATGGGTTTAATGTTTAAAAAAAAACTTGCATTATTATCTTGCACTGTTGAAAGAAATACGCCTAAATAGACGATTTACTTGAATTTTGATCTGACACGGTGCTGACATACTCCTCTACATTTCTGATGCCAACATATTTAGTTGATTTTCTAGCTTTTTTAGAGTAAACTTTTATTAAATAAAACACAGGCATCCTCAGCCTCCTTCAGTCATACTGCACCCTTCCCCCTCACCATTCTTGCTCTTGTTCCTCCACCTCCCTCCCTTTTCCCTGAGGGCAACGTGGCATTTCGCCCCTCAGCCGACCGCCTCCCTGATCCTGAGCTGTCACTCTGGATGGCTTCTAGCATTCTGTGCCCTACTGTGATTGAGCATTACGAGGTGTTTCACGCCCCTGTGCATTAGGCAAGACAGCTGGGAGGGCACTGGGTAAATGATACGTATGGATTGCAAGGGCAATGAAGTTCATGACAAGGTCAAGCTGGAGCATGCGACACATCCACCCATGCATGGACTCTTGTATCCACCTGTGCATGATTACCTGTTCTCAATGAAGACATCAGCATGAGGTCCAACTTAAGGCGGAAATGTTGCCTATGAATGCACCCTATTAATCAAGAAGCCTACCACATGGTTGAATTGTTATTTTGAGAAACTCACTGACATTTTCTTTTATCTTACACCTCCCACAACAAAAATATTTAAAGAACATAACACACAAAAAAACAAAACACAGCCATGCTGTGAACTTTCTGAGCCTGCTTAACTCAAACCGTTGACAAGGTATGGGGTTTCACAAGATGTTTATCGTAACTCTTCACATTTTCTTTGTTTTTTCTTATCAAGTTGTCATTGAGATGTTTATATTTATGTAGTTATATAATACAAATATCAGATTTTGTCAAATGAAGCCAAAGTTTTGTATTGATTGGATTTATTGATATATCACAATAAGTTCTCTTGTATCAGACATCCTGGCTGTGGTACAGAGGATACGTTAATGGACGTTTACTTGAATGGTCCATGTGTGTTTTGTTGGATCTTAACAAGGTTTTATGTCCTTTACCCACTAGCATTTTGGACAAGTGTTGCAAGACTGTGAAGCCGTTTTCTTAAAGACTTTCATTTCCTTGTATTTAAATCTAAAGTAAAAGCTGTATTGAATATTTTGCTAAAAGTTATGCTGGTTATGCCAGGAACTGCCTGTAATGTTTACCAGATCTCACAGTGCAGCCATATTTATATTTTTTTGTTCATCAAATACATTACAATGAGAGAATTTATTTAAGTATGGCTAGATAATGACTATTTTGTAAGCACATAGGAAGGCAGTCTGCACTGAGCTACAGAGACCAAAGGAGGAGGCTTGGATGATTTGCTCTGGTAGGAGATCATGCAAAGATGTTCCTGAACCTAGCACTGAGAACTCATAATGTGCTTGCTATCTCTGCATCAAGCATGTCTAGCAAAGGAGACTTTTCATCTGCTGGGTTTGTGATTGAGGAAAAAGGAATGTTCTGTAGCCGATATCTTTTTTCTGCATGCAAAGAATTCAACTTTATTGTCATTGCACAGTCCCAAGTACAAGCAACGAAATTTAGTTTGCATCTATCCAGAAGTGCTATGCAGGATATAGATGTTTATATACAGGTTTACAATGGTGGTTAAAGAATAAAATAAAATGTTCTGTGTAAATATAATATAAATATGGGAGCTATATGCACATATTATACAGATTATGCAGATTATACAGAATATACAGGAATGTTAGGAATAGATTAGAAGGTTTATAACACAAGATAGATAATGGAACATAAGGGTTATAGATTATATAAAGATTATGTATGTTTGTGAGGGGAACAGGTCAGCGTGTGTGTGTGTGTGATACATATTATTAAGTAAACAGCATAATTGATAAACAGTGCAACTGAAAAAAGGGGAGGTATTTAGAGGTAAATGCTCCTGAGATAATTATATTGTGCACTCCAAGATATAAACTTTATTCTTATAAACAACAACAAAAGAGGGTAGTTTGAATTGTTGTATTGCATGCATGTCAGGGTGAGTGTGCAATGGCGTTTGTAAGAGAAAGAAAAGTTTCCTTGGCATTTCGCTTGTGTACCGTAGGTCATCTGTTAATGCATCGAACATGGGAATGAGAGCATCACGAACTATCTTTGTGCCTCTGTTGTTAAGACAGTATTCTGCTGAAGCTAAAAAAAAAAAATAAAGTTTTGTGTAAAAAATTAATTAATTAAAATGAATAGCTGTGTGTATATATTGTAATCAACAGTTTGGTAGAGCTTTATTACTCACGGCTCTGGGAGAGGTTTTAAATGGGCGTAATAAAAGACAAAACAGGTTGGGTCTCAGTTCTATGCTCACTCAGTGCGGGTAGAGAGGGGTTTAAAAAATGGACCCATATGTGGCAAGGTACATAACAGAGGGCCTGGGCAGGGTTCAATCCCTAGACTCCAAAGTGAAAGTCATGTCCACTGACCAGTCAGCCAAAGGGATATCCCCTTGGCCAAGTAATCAGGGCGCATGATCAGTTGGAGACATAGAAACATCACCTCACACTGTCACACGTATAGGATTAAAACATAGCATGACTGCTCACTAGAACTGCTCATAATCAATAAAGAAAGATAACATGTTGCTGTTTCTTGCTTGTCCTTGGGAGGGACAGCACACATGGTAGGTAATTAGGCTAAGACAACCAAAGGTTTTGGATTTCTGTGATGAAAGGGATCTAAACGTTCTACTGAGCACTCTTAACACACGACACGTGGCAGTATAATAACACCGAATATCAGACCGATATATTTTTAAACCACTCTTTTATCCACGAACCTCCTGCATTTATAACCTGTCCTTGATGAAGAACCACGTTCTCTGCTTTATATTGTTTCACAAGATGTTGCCTAAACATCAATATTGTGCACTCTTGATTAAAGCCATAGACAAGCAAGCTCTGCACTGGAGTTGCCATATGTTGAGCTGTAAGTTTGTCATGAATTTGTGCACTAGTGCTGGTCTAATCAACTCAATCTCTTCCACCTGGTTCCCTGCCTTTATAAGCCTTCCTCAGACTAGAATCTGGAGCTAGATTATTACGAGCTTTGGTGAGTCTTATCCAGCATTCCTTTCTGCCTACCTGTCTGTTTCTGACCTGAATTGCTTCCTGATTTTCTGAGCCAGCCTGAACTCCTGACGGACCTGTTGTTTGTCCTTTTGGAATCTGACCTATTTCTCTGCCTTGACCCTGTCTCTGGATTCTCCCCTGGGTCCTCCACGGATCTCCTGGCTCTGACCCCTGCTCTGTCCCTGACTCTGGCTCTGGATAACATTTTGGATTGTCTTCTAATCTAATTAAGGGCAAAGACACAAAACCCTGTATTATATGTGCCAACTGAATAAAAACTCCTCTAAGTATTAAACCAAAGAAACATACGTATGTACATAATGTAACCCAAAAAATGATGTGCCCCAAGTACTATTAACACCTGATATAATACACCTGTTCTACAAAACCTTTTCAAAACATTACTAACTTTAGATATTTATCATTTTGAGCAGCTTTTCTTTTTTGAGTATGTGGGGGTGTGATTAATCTGTTGTGACGAGAGTCTTCTGCCCAGTGACAGTAAAAGACCACCTACTGGCTTTTAATACTGGCTGTCAATGTTGCCAGAAAAAACTCAACACAAGTCTCCAAACAATCAGCTGCAGGGTTAGACAAGCAGAAATAGGAAAACAGCTGGACATAAACAACAGTTACATCTAAATCCCACATCCTCCATCTCCGCCCCGCCGCGCTCCGCTCCAGGCCACTTGCGCAAAGCAAAACCGACAGCCTCCGCGGTCCCTTCAAGCTCGAAGAGAACATGCGCGATATTATTTGTTAATTCATAGAATCACAATACGATATAATGAACGTTTAATTTAATATGCTTATGATCTAATTAAAACTCACAACTGGCCTCCAGCACAGGGACAGTTTATGTCCAAACCTTTTCTTTCCTTGTGTAATTTATATATTGAGTATCCTACAAACTTTGTTCTCTACATCCACATTCAGCTTCTGTTCATCTATACCTGTGATAAGAAGTTGTTCAAGTTTTCAGATGCCCTCTTGTAAGTTGTTACTAGGTTGGAAGAAAGTTAAGTCTTTCTAACTCAACGTGGGAGGCAGGTTCCAAATCAGCTCAAGGAATTTTACTGAATGTCTCTCCCTTTTGCAAACAGATTCTATGGAAGCCTTCCCAAATAAACCCTTTAAAGCCCAAACCATGAAATAATTGACAGAAAATTCTGATTTTTTTAATCTAAGAGTTGTCATTAAATTCTATGAAAAATTATTAAAAAAAAACATACATTTTGTATAAGTTAGATTTGATCATTATTAGCATAAATGTGGATACATTAGGCATTTCCGTATAATCTTTTGTACATTTTCTGTTCACTACATATTTCTGATTTATTAAGTCGGGTTCTCAAGAGCGAAAATATCCCACTGACGATGCAGAGGTCTCAAAAATTCTTGTATCGGATACATTTGGCTTTAAAGATTTAATACCTGAGTACCTGAATCTAGTTTTGGCCAGGTTACATTTTACCACCCTTTGCTTTTGTTTAGTCAAGTTAAAGACTAAAGAGTGTCTTTTTTATTGGGGCATTTATTTAGTTAAAATCTATTATTTCCGCCACTGTTTAACATTCTTTTCCATTTAAAGAGAAGTTTAGTAAATTTAAAAAAATCTTTAAAATAGTCATTTTACTTGACCCTTTTCGACCAATACACCATTTGATGAACAGACTCACACCTAAGTAGTTCAGTGCTGATGCATCTATAGGCCTGTAGTGTCATGATCTGGGCTCCTTCGTATTCTGTTGTGGGTTTTGTTTCCTGTGCGCCTGTCCTTCTTCCACCACCAGATGGCGCCAGGTCCGACTCCCGGCGGCACAGGTGTTGCCCATCTAGCCTCATCAGTCCCTGTACTTAAGGAGCAGCTGCCAGTTCCTCGGTGCTGAGTGTTTGCCAGCTTTTGGTACCACTGAGCCTCCTGAGTTTTGCTTATGTGATTCCTCCTCGTTGCCCTGAACCTCCTGGTAACCTGGTCCTTTGTTTTTTCCCTGCTGCCTTCAGGCGATCCCCTGGAAGATCTGGATTCACCGTGTCGAACCTGGCTACCTTCCGGTTCTCAAAACCTTCCTTGTGATGCCGTGGATCTTACCCACTGGTTGCCCGAACTCCCAGAATCCACTCTCCGTTGTTTTCTTGAAACTCCCGTTTCCCACGACTGGCAGCAGAACCGCTCCTCTGAGTCTCCGACAAACCTGAGCCGACCTGTCCATTTCCCGCCGCACTCCTCCGTTGCTCTTGGACCCTCATAAGAAACTCGGACCCCGGACATTCAGTACCTCCCTCCTAAACCCAGAACCATTCACCTAACAGTAAGAAACATCCTTACAGCCGGTTTCTCCCCGGACCTGGCTCTCGCCACATTCTCGTTGTCCGCTTTAACTTAATAAATTCTATTTTACTGAATTACGCTCTCTTGTTTTGGTGTTCTGCATGT
>JAUZNJ010079145.1:0-19502 GCA_034780135.1 Jordanella pulchra
AGTCTGGTGTGCTACTGCTTGGTTGGAAAGAAAGCCAGCAGCCACTCGGCCCTTTCTGGAACCAGTTTGACACCCCTAGTCTAGATGCTCCTCTGGTCAGTTAGTTTTCAGGCCTAGTTTGAGGTAACGAGCCCTCTGCAGAGACACTCTCCTTAAGATTCTGTCCTGTTCTGATCAATGTTGTTCTCTCTGTGTTTTTGAATCCCGAGCCTTGGACCGAGCCTTAAAGAGCTTTGGGCCATCAGAAGATGCTGATGGAGATCTACAGAGACTAAACCAGAGGAGCATCATCTCAGCTGCTGGCTTTTACCTATTCCTGTAAACACCAGAATCTTTTGTGTTACTGATTTATAATAAGTACACTGGGTTTCTGGGGTGGGAAGATCCTTGGGGAGGAAGACTCCTTAACAAGACCTGCAGTTAATCAATGATGAACTTGTGCTGAACTTGTAGAGGGTCAGGATGGTTGTGAGACAAAGTGCTTATGTACAAATCATATGTGAAGGCCTCTACTGTACCTGGTTCTGTTGAAGGATCCTTCCTGTTTTTCTATATTTACCTATTATTTCTAGCTATAATAAAGACTTGATTTAATCTGAACAACATGTAATGGATTAGCATTTATTAATCAATTTCCATGGATTATTTCCTGTTATGGCTGCACTGTGGGGCAGTGGGTAGCGCTGTTGCCTTGCAGCAAGAAGGTTCTGGGTTCGGTCCCGGCCTGGGGTCTTTCTGCGTGGAGTTTACATGTTCTCCCCATGCATGCGTGGGTTCTCTCCTCTGGTCCATTTCCTCTCTGACTCTGCTCTGTGATGTCAATAAACATTATATAAATGTGGAAAGCAAAATAACGAAATAGCATTAAAAAATGTAAAAACCGCAGTGGAATTTAACCTCTAAGTAACTACTAACCCTTGGTTATGTTTTTTCAACTTGAATGTAGAGATTTTTAGGGATTTTAATTTTGAAATTCCACATAAGCAAGATTCAGTCTTATCTGGAGATGTTCAGCTGTTCTTCTGAATTGAAAGCATTTACTGAAAACCGACAACTTAACAACAAGATTGACAGCAATTTAGCACAAACAGACAAAAACTGCAGGTTTTGAGGGTATTTAATTTTAGAATTTGATTTGATTTATTTGGGTTTCGATGTTTCAAACAGAGGGCCTCATCTATCACCTGTATTAAAAGTAGAGATGTGAAAAAACATTTCTGAAAGCATTTACTGAGCCTAATAAGAGTGAATGAGATTTATATTTTAAGATGTTTACGGTCAAAAGACGAAAAAAATAACATAAAGCTGAAGAAATTAAAGATTAACTTAGGTCAACTATGTTGAAAAGAAAATAAGAAGAAAAAGTATAGATATACATCTTAATTACTGCTCTTTTTTTGAAACATAATCTCAGGCATTACTACCGTAATTCTTAATATTTTCGCGACGTAAAAAATACACATTTCTTATCGTTCTTATAATTACATTTAAGTATAATTTAATTTAATTAATTCTAATTATTTTCAACATTATCATAAGACTTTGTTTCGCCACATTACCTCATCGTTATTCATCTTTCACACAGCCACTGGAAATAGAAATGGAGTCCAGTCCAACTGAGGGTGACTGGGAGATCAGGATTTTACCATCCTATGGTCTTTATCATGCTGGTGCTCATGGGAAATGCTGTCTCCCTTCTGGCAAAACAATACAGCTTTTGTTTACTGGGACCAAAATGGACCAAAGTTGAAAGTTCTTTAAAAGTGCTTTCCTGAATTTCAGCTCTTTGTTTTTTCAGTGTTTTGATGCAAAGCAGCAAGTTTATTTCTACTATATAGATAGTTGAGAGCTTTTTGATCCCGAATATTAAATTTTGATTTATAAAGTTTTCTATACATATTGCTAGGAAAAAGATGATATACCAGTTTTGCACGCCAAAAGCAATGCAAGCCTACACTTGCGGAGGGGTAGCTTTGTCCTGATGTGAGATGATTCAACCTAATTAAGTCGACTTGTCCACTTTTTGGTGAATACCCTAACACACACACACACACACACACACACACACACACTCACACACCAAACGACAATTGAGAGATGCCAATTAACCTAGCAGTCATGTTTTTGAACTGTGGGAGGAAGCCGGAGTACCCGGAAAGAACCAACACATACACTGGCAGAACATGCAAACTACATGCATAAAAGACCCTGGGCCAGAAATCAAATCCAGAACCTTCTTGCTGCAAGACAACGTTGCTACACACTGCTCTGCTGTGCAGCATTAAATGAAAACAATAAAAGGGATTTAAAACTAATATAACTTGCATGGAAAAAAAATGTGAGTTTACTGAGCCTGCATTTGTCCACCTAAAATGGGTCTATGCTAATGACAGCTATCTTTGCTTTGTAACTTTTTAATGACACAACATCTAATGGGTTTATGTACTTTACAGCACTTGTCAAAGCCTTAACTTGTAAAATATAAATCAATAGGAAAACAATAAAAAGCTTCTGTTAAGCTGTTTCTATGTGACATCATCAACCAATATGCTATCCACATGGCACATTTTGCTTTAAGTACAAAAAATGAAGTTCCATAATGGTTTCCCATTTACGTTATACTTCATTCATACAGCTTGAAAGTTTGTAAATACAAAAAGAAAAATAAAATACTGCGTTGGATAAAAATAGGTTTACTTATTTTCACACAACATTTACAAGTAAATGTTTTTCAATGAATTACAGAAATGTTGTGAGAAATGGTCATTGTAAGGACTTTTTAATAAGACAGCAGGCCTGTGGGATTGTTAATGAAGACACGGTTAACTGGCTTGAACTGTTTTTAAAATCTAATAGGCACATGGAGATAAGAACCAATGAATAAGAATCTTTCCCTTGTCTCTTTCAGCTCCTGGTTAATTGGAAGCAGCCTGCGAACCTCCAACGGCACTGTATCTTCCCTTCGTTGGTAGCAGGAGAGGTGGATGGGAAAAGTGGCTGTAATCAAAATGGTTTATGTCCTAAGCAGCATGTTTCAGTCCCAGACCGTTATATTTACGTTGACTCAGAGGTTGATGTGTTTTAGGAATGCTCTTAGTTTCAATTAAGGCAGGAGATGAGTGGAAGTAAATTGTGATTAAGCTTACATGCACTTTTTCAAGCGGTACATTGAAAAACAAAGACGAGACACTGGAGATATATTTACATCTAGTAAAGAGCCTAAACAAGGCATTGTTCTTACGTTTTCACAATTTCCACGAAAATACATGGAACTCCTCTTTAAAATATTACAACATCATCTTTATTTACAGATTTATTGGAAGCAGTAAGAAATATGAAATTCCTAATACTCACATGAGCTAAAGAACATCAGCATTGTATCTAAAATCGGTGCCTGTAGTTGTTTATTATTCTGCAAAATAACAACCAAGCTTATGGGTTTTTCAGTGGATTCTGGTGCTTTCTTCAAACCCTTTGCCATTCAAAACCAAACTTTTCTTCTTCCATTTCTTCTTGCAGTTTGTAGTTTTAAAAAGTTTAAATTCTTGAATCTATTACTGAAACCAATGCTTGTTATGTAGTGAATTATAAAAAAATGATATAATTTAATTTAGTCTAACTGGGTGTTTATTCAAAATATTCACCTTATTTCCATTGATTGTGGTTCTAAAACACATTTTTTGGGCTGTTTCCCTATAATATATATATATACGATCAGAATGGTTATTACCTTGAAGCAAATGAATATGAGCAACCTCTAGTTGGTTGATATATTGATTCATTGTTGTTAGATGATAAAAACAATCTGGTACAAATCCTTGAGTCAGATGGCTTGTTTTTTTCATAACAGAAAAAAGAAAAACTGAAAGAGGTCTAAAATGGCAAAGGAGCAAAATGACCAGAACCCTTTTTAGTGCATTTTTAAGTGCATAGTTCATTTTACAAAGTCCACTCAGACGCAGAAGTGGCACCAGCTTTTTCTCCTCTCTGTTTAAAAAGCTGGAGCATGTCCATGACGTCACTGTCTTTAATTTCATATATTTTGTACCTGTGTAGTGTAAAAAAACAAAACAAAACAATATAAAATCATCTCAAGATTCAAACTCCCCGTCGCTGCTGACTGAGATTTCTGGAGTAGATGCCCCCGTCCCTCTTCGCTCAGTCTCTGTGCTACAATCACTGGCCTCTGGGCTGCCGAGATGGCGAGGGGAAGCGGGCAGCAGGTGAGGGTGGGGGTGGGCACCGTCAGGGGAGCCCTCGGAGGGATGGACAGACGGATCCTGTTGAAGTCTGAGTGGGGGGGACAGGTCACAGCTTTTATAAATCAACTGTAAAAGTACTATTTAGAACACTGTCTGAGTGTTTCTGTTAGGGAGAAAACGTAACAGCATTACCTGTTCTTTGCTGATGCAGCTCGGTCTCTCTGGCGGCGGTTCTTAAACCAGTTGCCAACTTGTGTAGGTGTGAGTCCCGTGGCCTGGGCCAAGTGGCGTTTCCTCGATGGATTGGGATAGGGATCTTGGAGATACCACTCCCTCAGCAAGCTACGAGTTCGTTCCTGAGGAACAACGTAGGATATTTAGTTTTCCATCCTTATTCTTAAGTATCTAAGAAAGCAGTTGGGTTTCTTTATGTATGTATGCTGTGGCTTGTGTATAGTATTTATGTACCTCTAATATGATGCAGTCTTAAAACGTATTAGTTTGGATTTACAAACAGATAAACACTCTTGACACTCGAAGTATACATAGCCACATATATCTACTAAATTGGATCATGCTAAGGGGCTTAATAGGATGACAGACTGGTCATCCCCTTTGAGGTTTGGAATTAAAGATTATACGATTATAAACACACCTTCTTCCTACCACCAGGGGGAGCTCCTACACACAACCATTAATGAAATGTTTATGCTTCCATGTTGCCCTACCATGTATTTGGAGCCGTTTAAGCGATTGCATTTACTTTTTTTTATTGTTTATAGATTAAAATTTACAAAAAGACTTTATTGGTTTAAAAAAAAAACATATTTTATTACATTGTATTCATTTCAAATTAAATGTTGGTTTAAAAGTTTTTGATTATTTTTGAGATATTAAAATGAAGTATACTTGATTTGATTATATTACATCAAGACAAAGTTTAATAATAAAAAAATAGATTTTTGAGTCGGATAATCAGTTCATACACTGTTATACAACAGTTCCTACATTTAGGAGATGAGTGGTTCCCAATCTGTTGTTCTTTTTAAAGACAAAAACACCCCAGCTATAAGTTTAGTATAATGGCTTAAAAATATTTTATAATAAGCATGCAGAGAAATATGTGTATTTTTAATCAACATGTTAGTCCTGTTTTGTTTTTGTTTTTTTAAATGCACTGAAAGTGAGTTTTTTTCTATTAATCAGGATCATTCTGGTTATTTATTTTGGTTTCTGCAAAGAAAAATTGGTCCTCACATTAAATTTGCAACCCCTGCTTTGGAATCCACTGAAATATTGCAAAGTTCTGCAACAGGTTGAAATAGTTCAGACATGCTGAGGGATGACTGCAGCTCTGATTATCTTAATAGCCTCTTAAGGACTCAAACTGCTGCCTTTTTGACTTTTAAGTCAGAGTGAAAACTATCATCACAATTGCCGTAAAAAAATGTTTACATTATCAATGTAGAGACATTCACATTTAGATCTGATTGTTTTCTTTCTTTATATTTTTGCTGGTTTTAATCTCTTACCTTAAAACAGTGCGTCTTTTGCTCGCCATCCCAAATAGTACGAGGCAATGGGAACTTCTTCCTTATCCGATACTTCTCCACGGGTCCCAGCGGCCGCCCCCTCAGCCTCTCTGCTTCTCTGTAGTGAGCATCCAGCCAAAGGTCTTGGAGCTTGGCATGAGACTCCCGGGTAAACCTGTGGCTCTGGAGGATCTGATAAAGAGCCTCAAAGTTCCCGCTGTGGAAAGCGACCAGCGCTCTGGCTCGCATCACAGACTCATGCCTGTTGAGCGCCTCCCCTGCAGAGCCGGGTACGGCGGCCGGTAGAGACCAGAGGAACCGACCCAGGCGCTCGATATCACCGGTCTCCTCCAGGTTCTCGCACACCCGAGCCACTTGGTCAGGTGTGAACATCGGCAGTGGGAACATCTCACCTCGTCGCTTCACTGTAGTTCAGCTCAGAAATGTTCACGTCCCACATGAAACGGTATATCCTTCAGTAGATGCTCCTTGGACCTGATGCTTTTTTTGGAAAGCCCTGCAGGTTTCACCACACCTTGGACAAGCCTCTCCTGGTATTTTTAGTTATAAATACTTCTGGGAAGACACTGTTGGCTCTACCATCACAGGATAGAACTAAGACTAATGAAGAAAGAGGACAGGGAGTTGCTAGTATTTATAGCTAAGATACAATTAGCATCTCTGTGGTTGTTTTGAGAAGGATTATACATCCCGACCATTAGCTTCTTAGTGGGGGGTAGTGTGTACAGAGGTGCCTGCCTGATCAGCTTGTTTGGCTTAGCCTGAGGATACACTGACTGCCAGGATGACTGCAGTGAGCAAACAAGTGAGGAAAGATTATTTAAAAGGTCTGATCTTGAGGAGATAAAGCTCAATTTCAGGAGCAGAATGACGTGGACCAAATGCATCAAGAAAGTTTGGGTTTTACTCAAAACACCCTCTGAGCAAAAGGTATAACATAAAGGCTACTGACTGTTTTTCAATTTATTTAGCAGGATACTGTTTTCTTTTTTGCATAATTAACAAACTAATATCATATTCTCTTGATATTTGCCTAAGGGTAGATGTGGGGACCCAAAGCCTCCATGACCACCCACTAATACCCTTATAATTAAAAGAGACAGGGGTAACAGATAGGCTGTCCCCCTCATCAGACCAGGACAAACTGGGGAAGCCACTAGACATCCACACACAAGACAGAACATCTCAGGACACCATGTTAATAATCTGCAAACTGTTTCAGTCCTTCGGATCTCAGTAGCTCATTAATCAGTCTAAGGACAATTTTCTTATTAACCAGACTACAGATCCTGAAAGCATCTGTTAGCTAATTCCCATACAAGTTAGACTTCATTTCTCTGAATTAGCCTAAATAAATATGCTCCAAACATGATCAGTTTGGAAGTTTTATGTTTTTGCAACAGACTGTCAAATCCAGATATAGATTATTTCCGGAGTGATTAAGGCTTTGTTGAAAGGTTGCAGTCAGGTGAAGGTTTGTCTGTTTAAAACAGAGTAAAGGGGCCCAAAAAAAATCCTGTCTAGGAATCTGTCTAGAATAGAGATATTAAGAGAAACAGATCAATAAGCAACTGGAGCCTCAACTTGTTTTGATATTGTATCTTCAGCCAGCTTTATATTTAAATGGGAACATTTTAAGTCCTGTTGTGCAGCAATAAATCATTATTGCATCTCATTGAGTGAGGTGAACTTTTTAGAGTATGCAAAAAGTATCACCAAAGTTTGTTCTTTTTTTTTGTATTTAATTTGTTAAAAAAAAAATCCTGAAAAATTTTAAAAACATTTTTTAGTATCTGTTTTTTCAGCCAAGTCTGGATTTAATTACATTTAATTACATACCACAAAAACATAAAAAGGCATCTAAAGCATATTCAAATATGAAATAGTTTATAGGCATAAAGTGTTGAATTTCTTCTGTGACAAAAATAAACAAAATTAAGCCTTTATGTTATTAATTTTGTTTACTAATTTACAGAATAATGATTCTTAAAAGACTCAACTAAAAATAACCAAAGAAGAAAAGAAGCACGTTAAGAACATCACTAAAGTTATTAAACTCAACCCCATGGATTTTAAATGTATTAGACATTGTCTTTCCCTAGAAAAGTAACTGAGTTAGTAACTCAGTTACCGCTCATCAAAAGTAACTCATAATTACCCAAAGTAACTGTGTAGTCAGTTTTGTATGTTTTAAAATATCAAAGAACTTTGAAACATTTTTTGTAATCAGAATTTTCAATTCGTTAAAGTATTTAATTATGGAATGTAAGATGTTTGTTATTAATTAATACATTTAATAATTCATTTAACATTGAAAACTAATTTGCACTATTTTGGTGTGTGTAGTTTGACAAGCTGCAATTCATTTTGTAGTTGTGATAATCTTGTTTATAGTAAAAGAGCAATAATATGTTTCAGCACAAAAAAAATTGCATTTCCATGAAATAAAACATGACAGTAGTTTATACTATTACTGTAAAATGAACTACCTGTGGAAACGTGTTTATACCTTGGCCTAAGCCTTCGCCCACACCGTCATCTTCCGAATTGTTGCTAGTAACAGGTCGGTTAGCCTCTAGCTTAAGGTTGCTGCGGACTCTCTCCATGTGTTTCTTGAGGTTACTTGTTCTATTTTTTATCCGTAGACGGTTCCCTCGCCCTCCTGCCAGCACATAAAGTGCATCTTACTGTGGTGTTCTCATTCATTTCGGTAACATATTAAAAATAGTGGGAGTATAGCAACTTGGAGCCATATTTCCGGGGGTTTTTTTCTGTTTTTTTTTTTTTTTTTATTAAACCGTCTTCTTTTTCTGTTGTTTTTCAACAGTTTTCTTCTGTCGTTTTAAAACCGTGTTCTCCTGATATCAACCAGCAAAGAAAAATTGTCTTCTTCTCTTTATTTAGGCTGTTGACTGTGGATTGGTGTGCTCAGATTGTAACGGGTTATCCACTTCAGCAACTTTAATAATTTGACCAAAATGTATAAAGTTTAAACTTTATACAAAGTTTTAACTTTGTATAAAGTTTAAAACTCTTGGACAAAAAAAAAATATGGTTTGTCATCACTGTAGGATATTGAAGAAGCACAAGCCTTGTGCCTTATTTCTAAAAGTTTCAATGGTCTGCCCCCCTCCTCTGTCTAATATTGTATATATTCGCCATTATCGACTAGAGATTGTACCACACCATTTCGTCATACTGTTACTTTGCCATCTGCTTTTGCTATGAAGGCTACTAAGCTGTAGAGAACTTTGTAAAAAGCTGTCGTTCCTTTATATTTGTTATCATTGACTGGTTGATTGTGTTGATTGCTTTGATCAAGTCAAGCTTTTGTTCTTGACTTTGTTTTTCTTTTATTGGTAAATATATTTTTTGTAACCTGTTAAGGGACTCCATATGTAAATTGTCAATAGGCTTTATTCTGGTGGTGTACTTTGACACAAAACACTTGCCGTACATTTACATTACTGTGGGCAATGCAGATAAAAAAACAGTTCAATGATTAAAATGCAACACTGGGGAGTATAATACAGAACTAGGACTAATCCTAGTGTTTGAGATTGTGCTGAAATGTTTTTAAATCTGCCGTAGTCGACGTTAATTCGCTGCTTATACACATTTTCATTTTAAATGTGTCTTTGTTATGACTAGTGCTATAATTATAGTAGAAATTGTTTTGTTCTTTTCAAGGCCTTTACAATAAAATGATCAATAAATATATAGATCTTTAAAAATACTATTACAATAATACATATTTGTTTGGCATGGGGTGGGGGGGTGGGGGGTGCTGGACCTTTTTTTTTCTTTTTAAAGCACTAATTAGTGTGTTAACATGACATGTTTAATAATGTCATCCACCCGACTCTGTGGAAAAAGTTCTTCTGTATGGACATCAAATGGCCCAAACATTTCCGTTTAGTTAAATTCTATTTTCTTTCAACGTATTATGTGGCTTAAAAGAGTCATATTGGAAATGTGACATGAACTTTTCTTTTCACTGCATTTCTACTGGTTATGTTAAGTGCTGCTCCCCTGTGCTTTGGAGAACACTACACTTACTGCTCTGTCTAGTATAAACATGTACAGCTCTTCTATTGACTCACATCTAGTCTGCAAAGACCGGCGCTACAACTTCAAACTGAAAGTATAACTCGGCCTTCAGAGGAGTGATTGGGGGCTCTTATCCAAAGTCAAAAACAAAGGTATTTTTTTAATCAAATATAGCTCATTCCAGCTCACCTGTGTTAAGCATATGATTTTAAACATATGCTACATGTTATTTTAACTAAAAGAAATTAAACTGCTGCTAAAGACGATCCTCTTTATAACAGTGATGTCTGATAAATGTAGTGTTGATTTTTATGATAAAAAAGGATCATAGCTTTCTTTAAATGATAAGAGAATAGAGGGAAAGATGAAACTATTTTTGTCTTCATCAAGTGGAAAGGTGTGAGGAGTTGGAAAAACATGCAAGTGTAATTTAAAGTTAAATAAATCTTATTCTTGGATTTTTATGACCTCTATAATAAATGTATTTATTGTTACATAGCCAGATGGGAGTATAGAGGGCGTTATTTTATAAACGGTCAGGAATCATTTGTTAGATCCTAAATCTAGATTAAATACACCAGTGGGGGTGGTTTGTTAATAAAAAAAAGGGGGGGTGGGGGAGGATACATGTGTCAGTAACACTGTTTGGCACAGAAGGGGAGAAATGAGCTCACTGATCATGCTTGTATTTAATCTAACCCTTCCAAGTTTTAGACACTTTGCACCTCCACCAGGCAGACGTGCCCTCGCTTGGCCAAACATTTACCTTCATTAGAAGGAACCCCCACTCCTCACACACACACACACACACACACTACCCAATCTGTTTAACATTTTTTAAGAGCAGACTGGATCAAAATCTGCTTAAGCGCACTCAAGCCGTTAGAATAAGACGAATAATAAGATGGTTGATGGGATGAACAGATGATGTACATGTTTGTAAGCGGGTGGAGCGCAGTAGGTTGGGTTGGAGTGGGTAAAGGTGGAGACAAGAAGCTTCATACTTACTTTATACTTTTAATAAAGTAGAGAGAAACATCACAGATCCACCTGTCGTTACTTCCTTCTGAACTGATGGTTGTACTATGTGGGCTTCCTGTATGTTGACATGAAACCACGGAGCCCTGGCTAAGAGCCCGATTAGTTCAATCAATGGTAATTATTACTCTCAGTTTGAAAGATGTTTTAAATAAGTTTTGATTTGTGACCTTAAAGTCTGAAATAGTTTTTTGGTTTTTTTTCAAATCTAGGGTTTAAGTGAAGCTAACAAATCTAAATTGTTATAGAATTTTGAATGAGTTCAATTAGATAAGGTATTTGTATTATTTGTGTCACCTTATTTTATTATATCATAACTTTTCTGTTCACTACATGTGTCTGATTGTAGAAGTCAGATCTTTCAAGAACAAAAACCTCTAAAATCATTTCTTAAGTTTAATGTTTTTCCTGTATGGTTTTCCTGTGTATGTTTTCATGTTTATTTTATAAGGGGAACAGTAAAGTTTCTCACACATAGATAAAGGGGACCAAAATACAACAGTGAAAGAGTTATAGTTGTTATTAAAAGTACCAATCCCAGTTTTGGCAAGAACTTAGTGTGATTTCCTGCTATCTGTTGCTCTGTTATCTAAAAGATTAATTACATCATAAAAAAAAAATAAAAACAACATATTATCACCTTCAATTTGGAGGCGGTGAACACCACGAAACATAACCTCTGTTCTTTTATGACCCGCAGATCAATAATGACCAATAATCCATGACCTCTCTGATTCTTCACGGACAAAATAAAGTTTATGAGACAGGCTGCTAGTAAAAAAAAAAAGAAACAGATTTTTTGACTGCCAATTTAAAAAAGTAGTTAATTTTCTATGATTACTTTTTTTTATTATTTGTTTTTTTTTTTTTTTCATCTTACCATGTTAATCACTGGGTCAAATACAAGTCTAGCGATTAAAATAAACAAAAAAACGTGTTGATTTAGTCAACAAAGCACTTGTAATGCACTGCAGTGAGCTTGTGTGGAACCAGGGGGTATTACCCTGCTGTATAAATCCACACCAACCGCAATTAACAAGCAATTGGGAGGAGAAGTAATTAGTATTATCTGCTTATCATCGTTACCCCTATTCGAAGGAAGAGGGGTTACAAAACCCACAATGACATTTACACACACACACATGCACACACACTCTTAAGTCCCTCCTGGCTAATGTGTAGGAGCTAATTACAAGCTCATTTACAACTCAATGGGCGCATCCTCTCAGACAGGTCTATCCCTGAACCCCTCCTCCCTCCTCTTTCTGAATACTGTGTGCTTAGGCCAAGCCAGGAGGACAGGAAAATTATTTCTACAGCTAAAGGCCAGTTTTCACCCCAAAAACTTGTTCCTGGAACCGAGCTATTGTTATAGGACAGTATTTACCAGGGGAGAAACAGGGTATATTGTACCCCAGTAAATGTCCTTAGTTTGGACTTACTACTGTAAAGTGGATTTTTGCAGAGAGGTGGAGGGAAATGCATTTAAAATTTCTTTCAGCCTTATATTTTAGTGTTAACTTAGTTTGCTATTACCTGTAACGTTGATATATTCGATAATTATATTTCATTACTGTACTACTGACAAAGGAGGAAATACATCTTTCATTAAAGTTAACGTTTTGTGGTTTAAAAGCCCTTGAGGGATATTTTAAACCTGAAAAGCAATTAGACCCATATTGTGACTCACACTTGTAGCTAAAAGTGGCTAAAAGTGGCACATGATCTGAATCAATGTTTAATTTAAATGAATTGTTCATTAGCATGAAGTGCCCCTTGGTAACAGTTTTCTTCAAATCCTTTCATACTTTAATAATTAAGGCGTGTGTCTGCAGCCTCTGGTGTTTGTTCTGTACTCACCTTTTTGTTTTTAGTTAATGCTAAAAAGTAAGCTAAAAAAAGTGACTGTTATTCCCTTTCAAAGTCTAAGCAATATGGAAGGATGACAAATGTATAGTCTGGCTTTAACCTCAATCAATTTTATTTGTAGGTAGATCCTTCAGTTACCTCAGGATTGCGTTGAAAGCATTCCAACTGGAGGCTGGAAAACAAGGGGAGTCTGTTTCTCAAATTTTTAAAGTTTAGATTTTACATTTTAAAACTGTTAAATGTTCTGTTAAACAAGAGGCTAGTTTTCTGGAGGTCTCTGTAAGTTTTACACAACTTGAACTATGTAACTTCAAACACTTCCCAAAAAATTCTGTTTTGTTAAGCTTGGAAAAGAAAAACATGTTTTGCTTAATGAATTAAAAAGACAAGTGGTGTGTGTAACAAGGGCTACAGATATTTGTACACAGCCTCATTGTATATGCGATAAAAGCATGCCTTAGAGTTTTTGCTTCTGCTATATCTACACTCACATTTCTTTGTTACCTCTGCACAGACTACCTGACTTCATGTCTTCCTCTGTCTACAGAGAGCATGTTCTTTAACATTGATCTGTCAGTTTAATGACTTGATGTAGATAACTATTTTGTCTACACATTGAACAAGTTTAAAACTTCATTAATTTCTTCGCCACTTGTACAGTTGCCCAACATATAAAATGAGTTGCTTTTAGAGTGTACATTCGTGAGTTCATGATAGAGTTATTCTGGTTGTATTCTCTGGGTGTGTGTGTGATGGAGTGAGAACTGTCACTGACGTAGCTGCAACTGAGTCTGCTATTGATGCATTAACAAGAGACCATTGGTGACTTTTTTTAAAGATGGATCACAACAGACCTGCCACAAGTGCACCTCAAACCCCATCATAGAATAGTCAGAAAATCAAATGTTTGTCAAGTGCAATCAAAAGGGCCACGTTGGAGTGTAATTGGCAGCAGTTTAAAACAAGAGTAAATATTGAAGCAGCTTCATTTTTCTGCCTGTGAACGTAGCTAATATGGTTTTACAAAGTTAAATTCTTGTTTCATGTGTCTAAAGGACATTCTCCCAGAAAATTTGTGATGTGTAAACGTATAGTTTAGTAAAATCCCAGTCTAGCTTTTCAGTGATTCTTTTTCAACAATGTTCCTCCTTGATCAACTCTCATGAAGTCGACTTTGTTTAAACAATGGCGGATGGTACTATCTGACACTGACATTCCTTGAAGTAGAAGTTCACCCTTAAGAAGTTTTTCTGGACTCTGTTGTTACGATTTGTACTATTGGTCTCTTTAATTTGTCATTGATCTTTCTCCTGTGGCCTTGTTCAAGAAGGTTGGCAACAGTCCTATGGATCTAAAATTTCTGAATAATATGTGCAACTTTACAGGAATATCAAGCTGCTTGGCGATGGTCTTATATCTTTTACTTTTAACATGCTTTTCTGTAATTTTCTTCCTAATTTCCTGAGACAACTCTTTACTTTTCTTCCCTTGGTCCATGTTGAGAGTGGCACACACCATGTGTCCAAACAGCATGGTGACTACCTGTAGCCCTAAATATAGGCCCACTGACTGTTTACAAGACTGTAGACACCTGTGAGGCAAATATTTGGACATCCCATTGATTTAATATGTCTCTTTAGTCACTTTATTTTTAATCTTTACTAAGTATACCCTCATTTTTGTCCAGGTGTTTATTTTCTAAAATCATTCTGTTAAAGCATGCTTAAAAAGCAATGTCTGACTTCCATTTGTTTATTTTCATAGTATTTGTATTTATAATTACTTTTTTAAGATTCAACTTATTTCTGTTACCATTGTGGGTATTTCTTTTGTTAAACGAGGAGTAACATTTTTTTTTTACCCATCCCTAAACTAAATCCTGAACTGTTTGCCTATTTTCAGTTATTTTAGAATTTAGTTTATTTTTATTTGCTTATTTTTAAGTTGATTAACAATCAGACTCTTGTTTAAATATATCTAAAATTAGCTCCTTGGTTAGTAATTCACTTAATTTATTAATTGATTTCAGTTAGGTTCATGGGTGTTTCACAGTATAAATAGGTAAATTTTAGGTAGGTCATTATGCACGTGGGTGGTCATATGGTTTTTACCAGTCATCAGTCAGTCAATCACCAGCCAATCAGCCAGTTACCAGTTATCAGTCAATCAGTCAGAGAACAGGTGTAAGAATCAGAAAAAGGACAAGCAGCAAAATCCTGTAAAGAGTTGTTTGCCTGACTCTGGAATAAACAAATCAAGTAATACATTTTGACTCTTTTGATCTTTTGGACTGCGTAAGCCAGAATCCACAGTACATCAAGTGACTATTTTAGTTTTAATCAACTTTTGCCTTTAAGTCTTAAGTTTTTTGATTTTTGAATTTGAGTTTCAGACAAATAGTCACTACACAAAGTTTTTAAAGTTTTCAGCTTTAATAATATAATAATATTTTTGTTTTACTCTGGAGAGCTTGCATATGGTGTGGCTGTTGTTCAAGTCATATTGCCTTTGGTTCAAGATCCTTGAATTTTAGATTAGATTAATTGTTACGAGATTTGTGAATTCACAAACTTCCAAAAATACATTGTGCTAGGAGCCAGCAGAAACATTCGGCTTGATACAGAAATGGTTCGAACCAATGAAACGCAGTGTCTGATTTCAACGCGTCAAATAGTGAGAACACCCTCTATTTCTTTTTGAAAAACGTGTAAACAAAAGGACGCGATTTTTTAACCTTTGGGGATGGGGAAGATGTTTGCGCTTTCCTCCCAACCGGATTTTGTCAGAGTTTTTATTCAGTTTTTTAGAAACAATTTAAGCATGTGAAAGGTCTCAGCTTCTACTGCTGCTGCTATTGGCTAAAAACTCGACATGGGAGGCGGGTACCCAATCAGCTTGAAGAATTTTATTTCATGTCCCTCCCTTTTGTGAACACTTACAAAGGGAGGGTTTCCAGATCGATACCGTGTAAAATTCAGAATGAATTACACATATCAAGGTGACTTATGCCAGGATTACATAAAATAGCTTTAAGATAAACTTTGAGTTGTGTTAATCTGATACATTTGTCCACGTTTCCATCTTAATGTATCAGAAAATAGATACCCCTTGTACTTAGTGACCAAGAGGCAATGAATAGCTTGACTGAAATTTAACAAGAATTATGTACAGTAACGTGATTAAAAAGGTAAGGAATATATCGTTTTCAGATTGGTAAAACTATGAATTGATTATTCTAATGTGATTTATTACATCTTTGGAAATTTATTTGTCAAACTCTCATAGATTCTCCACAATAATTAAATTTTCCCTCTTCCATTAATTGTTTCAAATTTTGAAGCAAATACTTTTAATAAATGAGTAAAAACAGGATATAATGCTGGTATATAACAGTGAATTTCTTTTATAAGTTGCTGATGCGTCAGGTTGTTTCCCCCTCTACTGCACTCTCCAGAAGGTATCATCTTCACTATTTGTAGGATCGGCTTAACCGCAAGCTCACAGTTAGCTGACAGGCTGCAGTTTAAGCCTTTGGAAAATAGAACAGTAAATCACTGCCTGCTCAGGATTGTTTGGTTTTTAATGCTTTAGAGCTGATACTCTTAATAAAAATTCAAAAGATCTTTTTTTCTTATTTTATTTTTTTGTTTTTTAATGCTTTAGAGCTGATACTCTTGATAAAAATTCAAAAGATCTTTTTTTCTTATTTTATTTTTTGAATTTTTTAAATGGGAAAGCTAACCTTTGATTGGTTAAACCATTTGCTCATAAGATGGAGAGACAATGTTATATATTTACAATTGTCAGGATCATTGCATTATCACACAGTATGACAACAATGTGATGCTTTCCTGATGTTGTGCAGCCATGTTTCAGTCAAAAAGTGATGCATAGGGATTAATGATGCAACGTCGCTGAAGTTGTATCAACTTCTCTTTCTCCCAAAAAAATATATTTGTTTTGGGCTGAGAATTAAACATCACAGCTTTTACAGGTTTTCTGCTTTCTACTTTGCATTGAGGTTAGAGTTCATTTGATTTGAAGGTATAAGGAAACAGAATATCTCAAACTTATAACTACAACTAAATAGGCTCTAACACAGCCAATGGACAGAATTAACTACATTCTTAAGATATTTTGAGAGAGTTAAAAAATCTTTCTTCCAGCACAGACAGCCTGATTAATATTCAGATTTTCTGTCTTGTTTTATCACCTGACAGGTGTTGCTGGAATTGTTAAGAGATCCAGGGGGATTTAAGCTGGGTCTTATTTTTGCCTAATACCATAATGCTCATTAATTCCTGCTTTAGTGTCTTACCTCCTCTGATCTCTGGATTTTTCAGTCCAGTTTCTTCAAACTTACTGCTAAAACTTACACAGCCTTGAGAAAAAGACCTTTATGTGAACTCTTGTCTTTTTTAAAGTTAAGGAACAACTGACTCATGAACCAGCAGCTTTTAACTGCTGCCCCTTTTTTTTTATTTTACATTTTTTGTTACACAGTTGTGCTTGAAATTTGACATACCCTGAAATGATATAATAACTCTTAGTAATTCAAATAACACAAAACTAAAAAAAAAATAATACAAAAAAAAATGAATTTTGTAAAATAAAATGTTGATTTTGATTTTTTTTTTCAAAAAAATATTCTAATAAAACAACATATTTTTAAAATAATTTTCATTTATTACTACTGTTTCAATTTTAATGTATTTTACTGGCAACAGATTTTGTTTCCTGTCTTTAATGAAAGGATATGTAAACTTTCACGCCCAACTGTACATAAACCAAATATCTTACTCTGGATTTCTGCAATTAAATATTTTTTCCACAATATCAGGTCGCCCTAAAGGAGAGCAGTGCATAGTGAGTATTAAAAAAATTGAATTGAGATTTTTTTTTCAACCGAAATTGCTATTTTATATTGTTTTTCTTTTCTCTTTAATACAGGAATGTAGATCTTTTACCCCATATTGTTTTCATGATTTTCAAAGCTTGCTTGCCCAGAGTCCAGTGTGGCAGGACTTCACTGTTCTTGTCGTATTTAAAAGTGCTTTCCTCTACTCATGTGGATGAGTCTACACATCCTAGCTGCAACTCTCCTTTCACTTCTGTGTCGGCAAGATATATCGGCAAGAGCCCAGGCGTTTATCAGAGCCTCTTCATGCCGTTCGAGAGCCACAGTAATATCATTCCTGGAGTTTTTTTTCCACAATCTGCTTAGAGGGATGTTATCTATGGGCTAAATCAATGGATGTCACTAGATGTTTTTATTCGCAAACCCTCACCAGTAGGAGCCGTGTTTTCTGCGCGGATCCGTCCACGTAGTTACAAATTTTCCTGGGTGCTCAGTGCGGAAATTCTGTCTGAAAGGAGTCTGTGCAGTGAAGCGTGGAAGCCCAAAAGACCACGCGGACCTTCGTGTCAAGCATGAACCCACTTTAAATGTTTTACTGCCATCCATGGCTGAAGTGAGAAAGTCAATGTCAGTCCGCTTTTAGCTGGAATACCGTCTTGTTTTGTTTTTTTAAATGAGCAAAAGGACAAGATTTTTACCTTTAGTGAATGGAAAGAGGGCTGCCTTGGAGCAAGAAGGTTCTGGGTTCAATTCCTAGCTCAGGGTCTTTCTGCATGGAGTGTTCATGTTCTCCCAGTGCGTGCGTGGGTTCTCCCTGGGTACTCCAGCTTCCTTCCACAGTCCAAAAACAGGACTGTTAAATTAATTGGCTTGTGAGTGTGTGCGCGCATGGTAGTTTGTCTCTGTACACAGTTTGTACTATATTTTTATTAATGTTTAATACACATATTTGGATCAGACTGGAAAACCCCCCAACATAACTTCTCAAAGAAGCCAGCAAGGCAGACGGGGACAAAAATCTTCCAAGACTCTTTGCCAGATTTCACTCAACGGTTGTTGCTGCCAAGAGCGGACTAGTTATCATTGGTTAAGGTTAACTGGTCATTTACAATGGACCAGGTTGGTTTCCATTGCTTTTTTTCACTAATTAATTTCAATCAATGTTTGAAAACTACTTATCTTATTGTTTTAACCCGTTACCTTTGTCTGACATTGACATTAGTGATCTAAAATATTTAGGTCTGAGAAAAAAAGAATAGCTTAAATGAGTTGTCTGTTAGCTTTTGACATTTATCCATAACTGAAATGAAAGTGCATGTATTCTGCACAGACGCATATTACCAAAACTCTGACAAATGAAGTGAAAACAAATACTATCTCCCTCGCTTATGGCTTATATTGATTTTGATTCAAGTAGTGTTGTGTGATCCTTTTGTGACAGCTCAACCTATGTTTAATCTGTCATATAAATCCTAGCTAATCTCCCGTCTCTAAACAGCTGCAACAGCCTTATTGACCAGGTGCTGATATCGGCAGACAGCTTTTTAAAATATGTTTTATTTTAAATATTTTTTAAAGGGTATAACATGGGAAACAGCTTTGCTTTTTGGTTTTTCCTGTGAAGCGACAAGTCTGCTGCTTGGTTATAAAAGTTCATCGACTTTCTCCCAGTTGTGTTTTACAAACATTGGGACTATAGTATCAATGCTCCCATCATCTGTTCCTGTAGAACTTTGATGAATGAGCCTTATGAGGCTTTCAAAGACCATCTGCTTGCACTTTGCTTCAGCATGCATCATTTGAACTTACACCTGTTGAAAGACATCGATACGCGTGAAACCATGATGACTTTAATCGATTACTCTGTGGTTAGTGTGTGTGTGTGTGTGTGGGGGGGGGGGGGGGGGTGTGGGGCATGTGTATTTAGCTTCT
>JAUZNJ010079156.1:0-24295 GCA_034780135.1 Jordanella pulchra
GTGTGCAAGAACAGAGACAAACCTAAAACATGCACGGCAGGGGTCCCTGAGGACCAGGGTTGGGAACCACTGATCTAAAGGGGCTGTGGACATGTCTTTACAATTTATTTATTTTAGCCCAAACGAGCAATTCCGCCCCCTAGCGGCCGTTTTCCGTCTCCACTCTAAAGTTTCGGTGGATCGCCCCACCGTGCAGCTGCTGTAACAGTACACTCCCCCCGGTTTACCTGGAGCTTCCACCGGCACAGAAACTCCACCGTCCCCCGGAATATTATTCCACTCCGCGGGTTGGTCAGCGGGTCGATCTGCCTCAGATGTTTCACCCTCTCGTGCGTTTCCACTGTGGATTTATTACAGCGTGTGGATCTCCTGTGGAACAAACTCACCTGAGAGGAGCTGCTCAGCGAATTACTTTTTCTTCAACATGGCCTCTTCCGCTACAGGTGACCGAGAGGAGCAGGTAAGAGAGTTAACGTTTTCTTGACCCCAAAAGGAGCAACTTTGCGTCTCAATGGATTTTTTCCGCTGACATATTTTTCTAATACAGGAAGCCGCATTTAAAATCAGTTTATAATTGGTGGTTAATTGTAACAACTGTTGCTTGGTTTTCCGTTAAAACTGTTTAAATGATTTTTTTTAACGTTGTTTTGCAATGGTTTGTATCTGACAGTTTACTTCTATCATTTGGTCTCCTGTATATAATTGTGGTATTACACTACAAAACACCAACTGTGGTGATCAGATCCTTTATCCCAAACATGCAGGTGCATGTAAGTAAAAACTGACCAAACGTTTTATTTCAGTAATGGTTTTAAGAGTGAATTGTTCTTAAATACAGTGGTTTATTTCAAGAGTAACTTCAGTTCATGCTCTCAATTATGGATTGCAGGTTATGAAAACATCCATTTATGAAATAAAATGTAGATACTATAACTAAGTTATATATACTATGGACTTACAAATCTGGAACCCGACAGTAAATGGGAGGTTTTCCTCCCATTAGGAAGAAAGACTTGGCTGTCCATAATGTGCTGTTACTACATAAAGGAGGAAAGTTAAGTGGAGGGCAAAAAATGTACAGCTTTGAGCGAGAAAATCTCAGTCACGAAGAGTGTAACCAAATCACCTCATTTCTGTGGGTTTCCTTTATAATCCTATGAAATCCACCCGGTTAGAGATGAAACAAAGGGCAGAGAGGTCAGTCTATGCCCATGTGACACAACCATTCACAGTTTTTACAAACTCATTACCTGCTTTTTCACAGCCATTGGGTTAGAGCCAACTCTAAGAAAATACACATTTAATTATTAGACTTGAGAAAAAAAATCCTGTCATATTCTGTTTACCTTTTAGCTATTTAGTAGTTTTAGTTGTTTTTATTAAGAGTGCATTTGTTTAGAAAATGACCAAAGGTTTATTGTTTTATAACAGTAAAAAATAAGGTCCTGTATAAAAATGAATAGACATATTTGACATAATCCAATGTAACATCAGAGTTGAATTAATTTGAAAGATTTTGTACATATGGGATCTCTTTATTGTTTTAAAAAAAGATTTTATAACAAATGCTTAAACGGGATTGTTTGTTTTCCAGTATGCACATTATTTGCTGCCATTAAGGCTCTTTCACACTGAGTTTCAGCCTAGATTGCTGTCTAGGCTTGCACATTGGTTTTACATTAGCTGACTGAGGGTAGATAATTTGTGGCTGTTTGTGACTAATCCACTCATTTGTTTTCTATCATTATGGATTTAGCTGCAGTTATTGCTGTTAGAAAATGGGTTTACAGTCGAATACAAGGGACCAATGTAAGAACAGCAGCTCATTCAAGTGTTACAAATTTGTACACTTTGTCACATTACAAATCTGCACAGTGGTGTTTTTATTTAGCTTCATATATCATTTATACAAGAGACAAGTGAATGCCAGGGGTTTTACAAGGACATTATACAGGAGAAAACAATTACAGAATAGTAAAAGATTGGTATGTTATAAAGGAGGAAAAAGATACAAACGATTCGATTTGTCAAGAACTTATTTGGTTTAAGCTGCTTTTTGGTTTTTAAGTTCTTTTATTGGGATGTTGTTTTGTTTGAGTTCTTTTTGTGCTCTGAAATCATTGTTTCCCAAAACAGCTGATTGGCTGTTGTCTGGATTTACAACTCGCATTATGTCAGGGATCTTCAGTCAGTTCAGTCAAATCTTACTGACTGGTTAAAAACTTTCCATCTAAGGAAATCTAGCAGACTGCATCATTCATCCTACAGGATTTAAGTCTGTTGTGCATGTAGCTACAGAAGACAATGAAACTCTATCCCTTGGTGTGAAATACAACGGTTGGATGAAGACTATTGGGTTTTTATGACAGACTAACACAACCACACTTCTGTTAAACCCATCATTTTCATGTGTTGTACCACACTAGGGTGGTTCATCGCTGCATCGAGCAAAGCACAGTTCACTGCTTTGTGAGTTCACGTGCACTGCGGTGTGCAATGACATGCAACATATCTGCCTTTGTGCCAAAAAGACAAGGTAGTGAAATGGAGAAGAGTCAAAGCTCGACACTTGGCTTCAAGTTAACCTGGAAGCAGCCGCTACGGAAACTAAGCCTTTTTTATACCTGGGAACTTCGTCAAGCTGCTTTCTGGACCAGACAGTATTGTGCACCTGCAGCCTCTTTTTCTTTGCTGCTCTTTTTCTTCCAACTAGCAGGACTAGTCCTAGAACGTTATAAGCATTGGGACAGATGCACATTTGCTACCAAAAAGAAAATGACCAGACCTGCCAACCTTGCACCAATCATCTGCAGCTATGCGCAAATGACTTTGTCTAAAAAGAGCCCTAGCAATAACGATCACACTGAGAAAACCACCCCAATGGTTGCATTGTACATTGGAAGGAACATGCAAAGGGTGGTTGGTTCATCAGGAAAAGGGAAGCCTGGTCAGAGTTGAGAGAATATAACTAAATACAAAAAAAATCCTTTAGGGAAACGAGTCAGAAGCTGCAAAAATAAGGACTGGGACAGATATTTATATATTTTATAGTGAGAAAATTACCTTAGCATGCAGTCTGAGTTACAATGAACTGATCAAAGCATATTCCTGTGTAAAATGGACCAAAGTCCAGACAGAAATTAAATTTAAAGTCTGTGGGGATATTTATAATTTGGATTAGTTTAAAAATTATTGAAGAGCTGAAAAAAAAATCATTTTTTAAACAGAGTTAGCCATACCCCAAAAGAGATGCGAAAAGTTGATGCAAAAAGGTTGTTTTGCAAAGTATTGAAAAAAAATGGGACGATTACAAAAACAAGGCACACCTTTTGAATTTGGCGAAGTGAAAGACGACTGTCAGGAAGTGTTGAGCTTGGATGGACTCATATGCAGACAGAGGCAGAAAGGGGAGTTTTAATTATTTACTAATGTAAAAGAAAACTTAAAAACTGAATCTGCCTCAACTCTGACTCTTAAATGACTGGTACAGAGGCATGGAACCAGTATTCACCCACGAAGGGTGCTAGAAAACTGAAAGCTGTGAAAGTGGTAGGAAATGAGCTAAACAAAGGCTGAACACAGAAGAACTGACGTGGATGATTAGTGACAAACAATAAGGCAGCAACTGAATAAGATTGGACTGACTGTAAAGAAACAAAACAATAAGAGAACTAGAGCAAACTAATGGAAAGCTTTAGCAACTAAAACCAGACATATAACAAACTAAACTAAGATAAATTGGAGAAAAATGATTGAGGATAAACTAGAGAGCAAAAGAAAACATCTGACTGTCAAGAAGAAAAAAAGAACTATGGCAAGACCAAAATATCTAAACTTATAGCAGCAAAATCAAAACATTAATTTCTTCAAGTAAATGTAAAACTCAAGGACAAACTCCAAACAGTAAAGAGCTTAAAAAGTTAACAAAAAGTATCACTTAAAGCTCTCAGGTAAAATAAGAGCAAACATACAAAACCAAATCATGACGGATGATCCACAAAACTCTGATCTAAAACAGATAATGGTCTGTATTAGTGATGTTATGAGATGAGCTGAAGGTTCGAGGCATTTGTTAAGGAGTGGAGGGAGCCCATTTCTTAACTTGATCTTGGACTTTCCGTATTATTTTTTTCACAGCTTCACTTAGCTTGATTTGCCCAATGCTTCATTTTTTTTACCCCCTGTGCACATGTGTAGTATCCTACCTCCATTCTTATTGTAAATTTATAGACAAAGGGCTTTATTTAAAAAAAATATGAGCGAAAACAAAGTGAGAAAAACAAAAATAAACAAATAATTTTCCAGAAAGATGCAGTAATCATTCTTAAAAACTTTGTAAGCAACCAGAGAGCACTACAGGAATATATGTATAAAAAAATCTCATAATGTGACTATGAACCTTTAACTCATGTCCTTAAATCCCCTTGACTAAAGCATCAAACAGCAACCTTGACCTCGCATAGCTTTATTGCTGGTAGTCTTAACCAGGCCTTATCAGGATTCACAATTGTAAAAGTTTCACAACCAGGCTTGAAGATACTGCCTGTCTGTCTGTTGGGTGTTTAAGCTGTTACATTTTCTGCTTAGTTTCCTCTGGCCTAATTTAAAGCATTCACAGTTTAGTTGAATTATTATTTGTTGTGGTGGCTAAAATCGTGTGTTCTTTCCTACCAGTTAGTTCTTTGAAAGAGATGACAAATTTAAAAAGAAACATTTTCCACTTATTATAACCTGTCATGAACATGGTGTTGACGTTTGTGTATGCTTTGCCAGCTTGCATGCAAGAACAAGATCGACTGCATTGCTTTACCCAGGAAATATTCTGTACGCCTCAGGGGATTGCTGTCATAAATTTCAAGATGTTATGACGGCAGAGTATTCGTGTTTGAGAGTAAGGATCTTTGTAAGGAATCTTTAGTTGTAAAAGAATTGAATGGATCAAGAGTCATTGTATGTATGATTTTTGGAATGTAAATATACATCCTTTAGCTCAAAGATGTGGAACTCATTTTTATATAGGCCACTCCAGCATCATCATGTCTTTAAAAATGGTTGTAGCTAAATTAAACTTTTCACTTCACTATTTTATTTTCAAAGGGCACATTGCTTAAGTAAGTTTATTTGAAGTAATATAACTTCACTATCATTTAGTTTCCAATTTTAACACTTTGTTCACTTTAAAAGTATACATATATGCTTTTACTTTGACATGATATGCTGTTGGCTCTTGAGACCTGGATTGATTGCCTCCATTCGGTCTGCAGACCTTCAGTTTGACACACGTGCTTTAGTTAATGTTTACGCATAAACTGTGCTGTTTTTAAGTCTAAAATACATATTTGAACTCACCAATTCTAGAATCTTTTTCTATTGCCTGCTGTTACTTATTTGAGTGTTCATGCATCTGTCTGTTTGCGGTTTCCCCTGGCTTAATGGTTGACCACAGATTGTAGTGGGGAAGAGAAAGCCACTCTCTTCTAAAGTACTGGTACCAGTTGCCAAGACTCTGTGCTGGAGGTTTATTGTGGAAGAGCAAACAATGAGTGTGAGGCTCCACCTATGTCCTGGTGAAAAGCTAATGGTCACCACAATGATTGTGCTGTGTGTGTACAGGGTGGTCTGACAGGATCAAAAGGAGAAGTGTTATGTTACGGGAATATATGGGATTTTATGGGATTCCATGATGAGTTCAACAAAAAGCGCTTTAGTTTTATGGGCCAGCTCTGTCATGGAGACAGGCTTCCTTTATCAACGGGTTTTTGGCATGTTTCAACAATAGTTAAATCACAACTAAGTACAGCTGGAGAACAAAGTGATGGTTAAAACCTTCTAAAGCTTAATACAATACAGTGCAGTATTTTATCAAAGGGATGCACAAACAACCACACACAAGACAGGCAAAAATATAAACTTTTATTCAAATTTGATCCAATTAGATAAATTCCATGTTCAAAAATAATAGTTTTTAACCAGTTCATCAATGCCATCATTATTGGCACATCCAAAAATCCTATAAAATACATGCATATTAATGTTTTAAAATGGCATCTTTGCTTAAACAAATCCCCTGAAACCATCAGAAACTGTCTGCATGGGATATAAAACATGCTCCTATTAAATAAGACAATGATTTCACTACTTTTTTCACTTCGAATACATAAGCAGGATACATGTTTATTTTTAAATATGATAACTGGCAACTTTACTCTGCCAATGACCATAAACTAATCGATAATAGATTACCTAGCTTAAGATAAGACCAGTGAGCTTTTCGAATAAAGAAATATTGCCAGGCCAATGTTTTCTAAACTACATCAAACAAAATTATATCTCAAACAAATGTCTATTTAAATGGAGTCCATTATTGATTTGTATAAATATGTAAAGTTCTCTAGAACTGATATGGGGTTTAAAAATATACATTGTAAAAAACAATCCACAACACTGATTCCATCTACATTTATATGGTTATTAATATATCATTTTAAACAATTATAAACAGCTAAGTTGCATTTCTCACTGATCTGAAAAAGTATATAACTTAGTTTACCACCATGGGTGGCTCCAGGGAGTGTAACACAGCCCTGTGTAGTTTACAGGTGATAGCGAAGAGTTCCTGCCAGGAAGTGGCCCGCTCTCATTCTGAACTGTTTTATCACTGGTTGCTGGGTCCACTAATGCTAAGGCTAGCCTTAGTAAATGTTTAACTGAACCTGTCCAGAAGGAAAGTGACAAACTCCGTGGTGCTTCTGAGCCCCTTTGCTTTTTTAGGCTGGCACCAATGCTCAAAAGCGTGACCAACGTTTTCTATGATTTGATCTAAGAAATATTAACGGTGAAAAGACATTTTTTAGTTGTATCATAGAGGTACTAGGATCTTGCAATGCCTGAACATTTACTTGACCTTAAGCTACTATTCCTATTAATACAGAATCTAATTTCATTTTTTAACGTTGGCATCATTACCAGAAATTAAATATTTATATGTTTTGGATGTGCCAAAAAAATCTATAAAACAATCATTTATGTACTATGTATTTCTTCTCAGTGAAATTAATACTTTCTTTCTGCACCACTCATTCTGTGGATTTGTTATATTTTTGAAAATATTCTTTGATGAAAAAGTTGTAGGTATGATTTTTAACTTTTAGTGCATTTGGTGATCTGATTATTTCTACATGGAAGACACACATCAAAAAAAGTAGCGGTGGCTCCGTAGCTTAAACCACGGCTTCAAGTGGCGAATGAACAGAGAAAGCCTCTGTATTTAGCAAGGATAAAGAGCTAGTTGTTTAGTGCCATCATTTCCTATATTAAATCTTTAATTGCTTCGGCTCTTGAGTCGGCTTTGGCAAATATAGTTGATTCTTCAAAAGCCTTGAGAATTCTAATGATGCTCATGAGAAATAGAGAAAAACCCCGAGCATCCTCTTCAGTCAGAGGCTTCTTCAGATCCACAGATTCTCCCTGTCTACAGCCATCAGTCTACAATAACTCACTGAGGAACCTTTTATAATATCATTAACAACATTATTAGATCCGCCCTTGAGATTAAAAAGGTATGTTTGAATTCATGTGAGGTACATTACCTGTATTACTTGGTTAGGAATTGAAATGGAAATTGGAGGGAATCTAAAGGAAAAATCCAAAATACCATCGCTGCAAGAGTGTACACAACCTTGAATCAATATGTTGTTAAAACGCCATTGTAAAACAAAACAACAAAATCTTTAGGGTTGTGATTAGTTTTGCTGTGCACAACTCCTTTTACACCACCTCACAACTGCTTTGAGGTCTGGACTGTTTTATATTCAATAGTGAAACATTTATTTTGTTAATTTGGGTTGTTAATACAACCTATGCCTTTCCATTCAGTCCGTAGTTTCCTGAAAACCATAAACCAAATAAAACAACAGGCGCACTGTTGCACAGAGTTGCATTTTTGGTCACCATATCTCCATAGCAACTGTTAAATAGCATCTACATGGTAAATAGTTTTCTTCTCTGTCCAAACATTGCAAGCATGTATGTCTGTCTTGGTTAAATGTCACCAGGGTTTGGTCTTCAGCAAGTTTCAGTAAGTCAGGAGATTTTTTAAGAGAAATCTGACCTGAGCTCTGCCAGAAAATAGAGAAAAGGAGGATCTTGATCAGTCAGAGACTCATGACTAATTTGAAGGTTGACATCTAACAAGTTAAGAGTACAAATTATTTCTTTTCCTTTTTCATACAATATTTTTTTCGGATTTTTCTTTTTTTTTTCATATAATGCTCTATATAACTTTGCACTTTCTATAAATCAACTACGAAAGAAGTTTAACTAACCTGAAATGATAAAGTTTCCTAATGTGTTAAGTTATATGCTAAATGTGATCTGTTTTAAACCCTAAATGAATGAATTACTTCATCACTTCAGTTTAGTTTTAAATTATCCTAAGTAATCTTTTCTCGTCATCCTGCCGACCAAGGGGATAAATGTCCCATTCAGCTGACTCAGTGGGCTGTAGGGGAGGCAGTGAGCTCACTGATTTACCCTCTGGCTGTGTATTGTAGTAGAGTGGGTAAACATGACCTCAGTCACGGTGAGGTAATGTCAAGTAACTGAATTACAGTGTTTGAAAGGGCGACCAATTATTTGGTAAACACCTGTTGGTATCCTTCCAGGGGGGAGTTGTAAAATACCTGAGCCTCCAACAACACTGATGTTGGATTAGTGGATTTGTGTTGACTTAGCACTATCAGCTTTTATTTGCCCTTAAGAGTGAATATGGAACTGCCCATTAACTGCATGTGCTGTTATTCTGAGTTCGCTTTTGTCAGGATTCCCATGCAAGAGTTCAGTCAGCTCAGTAAAGCAGCAGAGCCAGACACACAGTGGGGCACAAACCAGTAAAATCTTGTAATCCCTAACTCTTTTGTTTGCCATGCAATTGGAGGGTTGGTGGTTAAAGCGCCTGCTCTGACTTTCAGTGTTGTGTCCTTGAGCAGCACACTTCACCTGCATTGCCTGCTGATGGTGGTCAGATGGCCCGGTGGTGTCTGTGTACGGCATCCTCGCCTCTGTCATCGAGCTCCAGGGCAGCTGTGGCTACAACGTAGCTTGCCGTCATCAGTGTGTGAGCGTGCGTGAATTGGTGAATGAATGTAGTGTAAAGCACGTTGGTCGAGTCTCCTGACTTTAAAAAGTGCTAGAAATGTTAATACCTCTTGGACTTGATTTAAAATTGCCAGTTACTTACTGTAAGTAAAGTTGTTTTTTCCTAACATTGAATACATGTTTTTTTAAAACATATTAAAGATTTTTAAAACAATTTTACTTTTGAATATTTTTTCTGTTTTTATTTGCATTAAGTAAAACAAATTGTTCCCCAGAATTTCTTACATTGTTCTCAGTGATCAATAGATAAAGGGTAACGTGTGCTCTCGGGTCAGGCCATGGTTGATAATATAATGACAGCTGTAGCACCAACTTCAAGCATTCAGGATGCTGAGGTGAGTTGAATGTTCATCAGCGCAGACAAAGCCTCTGCATTGTGTAAAATGATAATACAGTGATTGCTGCAACATGTCCAAATAGATTGGTAAAAGAAGAATAAATTACCAGTGCTCTGGTGTCATATATACTTAAAAACATTGAGCTTTCGTATAATACCCTTAATTTTCTTAATTTTCATTTACAATAGAAATGAAGTAAGATGTACAGCTGTCAGAGGGCCCGTAGGAGCAAAAATACATTTTTATGGTACTTTGTGTTAGCAATGATTCTTGCAGTTTGAAAGCCTTTATTAATAAGTGTATTCATTAACTTAACACACCTACAGACTGTATTTGTCCTATAAGCTGAGATTCTTTGGTTTCATTAATAATAGAAACAGGTCTCCCATAGTGTGAGGACGACCTGCGTAATGACGGCCTGTCTTGATGCCAAAACAGCCTTGAGCTACTCAGTCAAGGACTTAAGCTTCCTTTTACTAGACAGCTGAAGGTCTGCTGAGGAATGTCATGCCAAGATGTTTGAAACAGATCTGTTCAGTTCCGATCATACTAGTTTATCCAGTTTAATCCATCCGAAAGATAATGGACGGGACTAAGATCGTTGTAATTTGAAGATGGTATTAACACTAACTCTTTCTTTGTGCTTTTGAAACAATTTCTTTACTCCTTTTTCAAATGTAACTCAACAACTACATTGGACTGATGAAAAGAGTTTTGCTTGCTGCCTAATAAAATCTTTTAACCTTTATGATCGGGTCAGGTCCTAAAACAGACCAAATACTGTGTTTTGGTTATTTTCTTTAAAACCTTCAGGTGGTTTTATAATATTATTATAAATGAAAGAAAACTCATCAGATTGCAAAATTTTAAAATAGGTATTTTACGTATAAAAAAATTCAAATACTAGTATCACATACACAATAATATCACAACAGTAGTCAATATTAAGTCAGGGAATGTTTTTTAGGGAAAACTGATCAGAGCAAGAACTTTTTTATTCTGGATCAGCTGGTCAGAACTGAGGAGTCCTTTAAAAACATCAGCCCACATAAAGAAAGGATGAGCCAATAAATGAATGGATGAATACGTACCAGTGTGTCAGCAGTTATAATTGAATGGGACTGAAAGAGGAACAGAAAAAAACTCCAAGCACGGTAGTCGCACCGACTGACACCAATACAGACTGGTTGATTCTATCCTTCAGGGGAAACATTCATCAGCAGGGTCTCTGGATAACTGGAGCTTCTCCAGTTACCATCGGCCTTCTGGCTCACTCGTTAAATAATGCTCCCCTGTCAGTTTAGATTAAAAGCCATGTTTTAGTAGGTTTACAGCTATGCCATGAAAAGCACTCAATAAATTTTTGGATAATCTAACGATCTCCAAAGCTCTATCCCTCTGCTTTACCTAAGTCTTCATGATGTTCTCTAATCTAATCTTCTAAAAAGAATAAAATAAAACTTGCAAATAACTTTAGAGTGATTAAAGGTAAGCGTTTTGTGTCTTCATAATTTTGCATATTCAGAATAACTTCATCACTCTTGTATGCTTGTTTAAGGACCCATGTTGTTGTTGTGCTAAACTATGCTTCTAATAACAATATAATGGGAATATGTGCTTTGCTTTAATCTCTGTGGTCTAAACTTTCAACCTTTCTAAGGTTTAAAAAGTTTCCAAACCCTGCTTTTGTCTCCTCTTTCATGACGGAGAACTTAATGATGAAATAACAGGTGTGTCAGTAGTTTCTGAGTGCCCACAGCCAGAACAATAGCACGGATCCAAGTTTTCCAGCTGCGTTCGCGTCACTGGAGTCTCATCGCCAGTCTTGGCGACGAGACCATTTTAGGCGTGGAACTGTGTCCTTTTTGCTCCCATTAGCATTGTGTTAGTGCGTGGATCCCAAGACAAAGACGGATTGTAAATCAAGAGAGGGAGTCTCAGTGGCTGCTGTTTGTGTGTCTGCTCTTTCTCAGTTGTCTTGTGTGTATTTAGGGGTGAGAAAGCAGGATTTTCTTTTTTTTTGTTCTGTGTAAAAGAGTCTCTCTTGCTTTACGACTGTTTAACATTTCTGTTTAAGTTTTTTTTACATGGGCATTACAGCAAGATACATGCATAAATGTTTGTTGAATATTTGGAGCTTTATTTAATGTATTAACTTTGAAAAATGCGACTAGAATAGCTGCTGTTGGTGATTGCATTTATTAACAGACAGAGTTCTTTGTCTTAAAAAGTTTAACAAATAAGGAGAAATGAGTAATGTCAGCTCTTCATCTGCCAATGACCAATTTATGACAATCAATGAGAGTGAAGCCAACTTCATCTCTGGCAGATGATTGAATCTCTAATCTTTTTGCAGATTATTGCACATAATAATCTTTCATCTTTTGAAGTCATTAAGGATTTTTATTATTTGTTAGAGTTGCACTGCCTTTGTGTTTTGTCTGGCTGAAGTCATGTTCAGAAATGGGTTAAACTGAGCTGAAGCTGATGTTGAGATAATTTTTGTGCAGTCTGCAACATTAAAGTGAATGAGTGTGAAGCCCTTGCATATCAACATAACTAGCTACTAGCTGCTGTGTTAGCCATCATAGCTGCCTTCACCTTTAACACACATGCGCTAACACAAACCACTGTCGATGTAGTTCAAAGCTTCAGACTGTTTCATTTTTACTCTTAATCTTAGCTGTGTAGATAACTTATTCTACTTCATTTTGATGTAGCTTAAGGAAAGTTTTATTAAGCTCAAAGCTAGTATACTGACAATTATACTGTGTGGTAATGCTTTAAAAAACAAAAAGTTTGGAAGTTGATATTTTGCTGCATTTAATGAGCAGAAAAACAACCTTTTGTAATTAAACCTAACCAAGAGCAGCATGAGCAGTTTTCATGTTTGTCTAATTGATTTTTTAAGTACCAGTCAAGATTCTTGATTACTACTCTTTAACGCCAGAATGAAATATACTATATTGCTACAAGTATTTGCTTACCGGCTTTGACTTACATAGGGGCTTCAGTGACGTCTCTTACTTATCAGTAGGGGTTTAATATGACATCTGTCAACCCTTGTCGGCTAGAACAGCTTCAACTCTTCTGTCCACAAGGTATAGGAGTGTTTATGGGAAATTTTGACCATGCAGTTAAACACTGATGCTGGATGAGATGGCTTGCTTCAGTTTTTGCTCTAATTCATCCCAAAGGCTCTTTCGGGTTCAGGGCAAGACTCTGTGCAGGCCAGTAATTTTCATCCACACCAGACTCTGCCATCCATGTGTTTATGGACATTGCTTTATGCTCCCTGTCAGTTTATGTGGCCTACTACTGCGTGGCTGAGTTGCTGTCGTTCCCAGACGCTTCCATTTTCTGATGATACGGCTGACAGTTGACCGTGGAATATTTAGGAGTTTTGGAATATTTAGGAGTTCTAAGGGCATCGTGATGTTTGACCCAAATTATCCCATTCATTGTCAATTCTACAAACTACTAACTATCTGTAAATGTAAACGGGAATATCTTTAGTGATCCTGGCTAAGCTAAAGTTGAGCCTGATTCTATGCCAGATGGTTAAGAATAAAAGGTTATATGTGTGTGTTTGTTTTATGTAACGGGTAGTTGAATAGATACCCCTGTTGAGAACTTAACTCAGGGTCACTGCACTCATGCTGACCTTTCTGACCCAGCTGGTTAATTCAGGCTCATGAGTAAAATCCAGCCTCTTTGTCCTTGAGGCTTAGAAAAGCAGATTGAGTCCCAGACATAAATAAAATACAAGCTCTTTTGATTGTCATCTTCTCTTTTATGCTGAACTGTGTCTTGAAAGCTTTTTTGTTGTTGTTGTTTTGGGTGGTTGCCATGGAGAAATACTGCCACTCTGATGTTACCATAGGGATTCATCTTTCGCCATGGTGCTGCCTTGGTAACGAAGTATGAACGCAGACTAATTTCCTCCTGGCTTTTCGTTATCAAGATTCTCTCTGAAACGAGGTCATTAATATGCAGCGAGCGTCTAAGATAGTTTGTCTGTTTTGTTCCCTAATTTGAACATTTTGTGTCACCCTTTTTACGGCTGGACTGTTTTCTAAACTTTAGATATAGAGAAAAAGGTGCTAAGAGGACATTAGGAAAGGGGGGAAAAAAAGCTGTGAAAAATATTAGATAAAACATAAATCGAAACCAGTTATAATCTGATTTATTTTCGATTGCACAAAACCCTGATCTATATCAGGCTGTAGTATTTGGACTGACATTCCTACACATCAGGTTACGACAGAGAGAAAACTTGAAAGACAGGTGCTGAAAACCTCCATAAAAATATTCATCCTATATGGAGCAAACACAAAGCCACATTGTTTTTCTTTTGCTCTGGGAGCGACCACTTCATTTCATGCTGAAGCGCAAAATTTTATCCTCTGCCGGTTTGACTCAAGATTTCCCAATTTACAACCAACAGCCGGCTGCAACATGTTCACACCTGCAGTGTGCTCAGGTTTTCCCAGAAGCTTTTTTAAGCAGATGTAAGCATGCATTTGGACTTAATTTTTGCATACGACCCTAATCTAATCATAGATTTTGACTGCGAAGCCTCAGTGTCAGAAATATGCAAATTTGGGATGATACAGGGTCACATGGATGGTGATCGTTTTCCATTTATATTGCTTCCTTTAACATTGACAAATGAAAGGGGATGCAATAAGAGATTCAACATTTCCTTCAAATTCAAAGATTTAACTTCCAGATGTGTAAAAGCATTGCTGCTTGGAGTTAATCAAAATGGTGAACAAGTTGTGACAGGCGAAGGAGCCTCAGTCTGCCCTCATTTGATCTGTTAAACACATTCTCACTCATCCAGGTCTTAGAGCTATTTTAATGGAGGGTTTCACCGTGTATCTAAAATATTTCTAGAGAAGTAATTAAAATAAAACAAGCTTCTGAAAAATCAAGAAAAAAAGTAAGCAAACAAATAAAAATAGAAATGAAGACATCTCTAAAAGTTGAAAATTACATATTTTTAAGTGGAATTGAGAGAAAAATGCTACTCGCATTCCTGGCATTATGGTTGGTCTTTAAATTGAGTCTATTTTTAAAGCATTACTGTGCTTATCAAAATATGGGTACAATGCTTGTCTTGGTTGTTACATCTAAAGGTGAAAAAGCCAACTTTATTACAGTAGCGTGATCTCTTGAAAAATGGAAACACTGACTTTAGATTTCAGCATATTTATTTAGTTTGAGAAAAAATCACCAAGCAACACATGAAACAACAACAACATTGTTAGCACATCTGTCAATAGTATTACCTTGACTAAGACCTTTTTTAACCTTTTCTTTATTATTTGTTTTTTCATGGTTTCCCAGTTGTTTTATTATGTTTTACCAGGTCTTGTCTTGTTTCATTGTGTAGTTTCCGCAGGCCCTGTGCACACAACCATGATCCATTGATAACGGGAATGTTTCTGTTCTGTTCAGTGTTTCTGTTAACACATCTACATGAGACCATTTTACATTCGACTTCTACACATTAAAGTAATAGAGGCAATAAAAATGGTGTAATTTCACTGCCATGCCACCAAAACACGTACATGTGTAGAAATGCCCTTATTGGAAAGAAGATATTATACACTGGAAATAATAGTTGTTTTATTTTTTCTTATTTTTCTTGTAAATCATTTTATTTCACTACCAAATAGCCTTATCTCCTACAAACAAGGACAAATCTACTTATTTCAAAACAAATGATTTTTATTAATAATATTATATTATTATTATTAATATTATTATATATTAATAATAATAATTCTATATTTCATCTTTTGCAGTGTGCATTCCTATTTTTGTACTTGAGGACTGGATAAATTCCTATCATTGGCTGGATTGGGTTTGTGGGCCTTGAATTTGACAGATGTGGCTCAATACTTTTCTAGTACTTGTTACTAGTTAAATAAAATGTTTTTGGTGCATTCTTATGATTTTTAATAGATGATAAAGTCCAGCTGTGCTCTGATGGTCAAGGTAACCACTTGTGTTGGGGCTGTCAGTGTTTGCATTTAGAGAGAAATACAATTTTGATCTGTAATTTCACTCGCAACTGCAGGTGTTGTTTCCGTATATCTCATTTCCGTGAAACAACAGGTCAACCATAACTGGGCCTTTAGTAAGCCAAAGATGGCAATCTTTGCTGCAGGTCTCTAGCTAAGTTTTAACGGTGATTTTTAAACCTCCCCTATTTCCCTGTTTGTGGCAACAACAAATGTTTTCTTCCTTGAGTCCGTTTGGGTTCTGTGTTACATCATATTTATTTCTTGACTAAAGCAAATGAAACAATATCACAAATAATATTTTTCAAACTTTGCCTGTGAGATTACTCAACTGTCCTAAAACAAAATATTTGCTGTAGTGTTTTTCATTGTTTGTTTTTAGACTAACTGCTGCTTGTATTGAAAATTCCAAACATATAAACAACTTATTCTAAAACAACCCAGCACAGTAGAACATCTTTCTCTGCTGCAATCATTCCTGTTACAGTCCATAAATCAGACAGAATAAATCTCCTGTTACATATATACAGGACATTTCATCTTAACCATCTCCCTAATAACATTTCCCACCTGTCCTCTTAACCCTGTGATGGTAAAGGACCCATAGATAAAAGAAAACTAATAGTCTCTTGTATTTTCCTCATGATATCCTAATCTTCTTGTTTACTTATCATTTAGGCCTAAATGAGCTGCGCTTCCTTCTGTCCAGCTGGTTGTTTTGGTCCCATTAGCATCCCACTGGTCCTGACCACCCTCTGTCTCCGATAACCACCAGCTCTCTTTTACTCGTACATCCAGAGTTATTGAGCACTTATGGCGCAATCATAAAAACCACTCCTCTTTCCAGCAGGCTCCTAATGGCTGATAGAAAGAGAGAATATTACTTTTAAAGGTATTGAGTTACTGCTGCATGGTTTGATGCAATCAGACGGAGACAAATTATTATATGTGGAGGTCTGTGTGAAAGTTAAGACGTGTTTCAGCTGCCAGTTTTATTTCAAACTGAGAGGAGATGCTGAAGAGGCAGAGCTGGAAGAACAATGTGCTACAAAAGCTAATTTGTGGCATTGATCATGAGATTATAACTTATTTTATTATCGCACTTTTAATCATGTTATCTAAAACCTGTAGACTCAAGCAAAGGTTTATAGAAGAATCAAGCAGTAAATGTAGTTTAGTAGTAGTTAAGTGGTCATTGTGCTAAAAAAATTATAATTATTGGGGTTATTTAAATATCAGCTCTGATAAACCTCAGTTGGCTTCATGTCTCCTGCCCTCTTTAGTTCTGAAATGGCATCACCTAACCCAAAGCAAACTTTACAAGGGAGCATTACACTCACCCTGCCTGGAGTTTCCGGCAGTAGATGCCCTCACCTATAATTAATGTCAGATATGCTGAACCTCAGGTCGAGCATTAGAAGCACACACGACAAAGAGACGACTGAAGATAATGTGAATGACTTGCAGCTGCTATAATCATTGCAGATTATTTTAACTTTGAAATTATTTTGGAACATTGTGTTTTCTTAATATTGTGATAGCCTTGTTTACAAAATGTTTTTTTTTAATTTTGTATTAAAGCATGCTCTATATATTTCTGCTATAAGTGAGGAAAATAGTTTTTACTGAATCTTCACGTATTTCTATCTTCTTTCTTCCACCTCACCAACAATTTGGGGATGGGAGGATGCTTATATTAATATTTCACAGAGCTAGATAAACATTTTCTCTGTCACCCATTAAAGGTAAATCAAACAATTTGAATGTAATAACCAAGGCAGGGCAGGTTTGCTTATACAGCCCATTTCAGTGGGCCTGCGATTTATAGCACTGTGCAGGAGAAGAAATTGCATAGAGGCAACACAAATAATTAAAAAGAATAAAGATAATTAATTAAGATAAAATTATAATATGAAAAATAAGTCAAAATGATTTAATAAAAAGTGGAAAAAAATTAAAGGAAAGTTGGATGAAACTGTATCCAATCATGTTTAGGTAGCTCAGTCAAAGGACACTAAATCAATCTGTTTTTAAGCCAAGGAGAGTTTTAGTGTTTTAAAGTTCTCTGGGAGTGTAAAGCATAAAAAGTAAAAGCTGCTGTTCAATGTTTGATTCTGTAGAGTCAATTAGAGCCAGAGGACCTGGGAGGTCTGGGATCCACTGACAGCCAGTCTGTGATGTATTCTAGAGCTAACCGTTTCAGTAATTTATAGACTAATTAGGACACAGGCTCTAGCATTCTGGATCATCTGCAGTTTTCTACACATTTAGTCAAAGCTGTCAAGACACCACAGCGGTTTTCAGTTCCACTAAAGATGAACACTTCAATTAGTTTTCCAAAGTCCCGCTGAGACATAAGTCCTTTATTCCTGAAGATATTCTTTAGGTGATAGAAGGCCAGCTTTGTTACTGTCCTTATGAGCCTGTTAAGATTCAGGTCTGAGTCCATCCCACCAAGATTTAGAGCCTGATTGGGCCTGGTTTCTGACAGGATTATCTCATTGTTTTTATTTGTAAAACAAAAAAATTTGAACTGTGTTTTGAACCTTTGCTAAAATTTTAAAATCCTGCAGTTCTAACTAGTGAGGCTACAGTAATATTCACTGTATAGCATAATATCTGTTCTTAGGTTTTTGGGGTAAAAGATTTAAAGCAGAGTAAGTTATTTTTGTTTGATTGGACATTTTGAAGACTATAATAAGTCTCGAATAGCTTTACTGCTTGCATTTAAGTACAGATGCAGGTGCAGAATGAGATCAGTGAACAGTTATTTGCAGAAACCTTCTAGGAAATTAACCTTCTAGTAAATCCCTACCAGAGACACCTTTTGAAGAAGTAAATCTGAGTCTTAAATAAAAGACAATTCAAGGAGCGTTTCTCTAAACATCTAACATGACCCGTTCAAGGTCTTACTGCTGCACTTCAGTATGACTGCGAATAAATCTCTTTATGGAGGTACAACAGACTCCTCATAGCATAATAAAATATGAGTTCCTATTGCTGAAGACAATGTTACTGCTTCAAGATATTTCATTGGATTACGATTTGAACTTTTGAAAGCAATTTGAAAAATGTTTTTGTAATTGCAAGCTTTAGCCACCAGGTGTCAACTACACGCTTCAGTTGAAGCAGTAACTGCTTTCAGTATAAACATGGGAAGAAATTGTCTTCAAGGGAAATATGACACAATATCACAGCTAAAGATGAACATTTTCTCCACAGGTTGAGCTTAATTACTGATGGCAGAATGGAAGATGGAAAATTTAAAAGAAGATAATGTGTGGCTCTGGCTTGAAGAGTAAAAATAATGAACAGTCCAGGAGACAATCCCTTAATGGTTCTGCTTCATACAGGATGATGCAGTTATAATTGTACCGGGCAAACTCACTCACACTGGTATAATCCACTCTGCGTGTGAGTGCAGTAATCCAACGATCCATCTCCATGGGAGATTTCCTGCCTTTGTTCATAATTGATAAGGAAGTTGTAGTTTTGAGGTGATGGTAGAAAAAAGGTTTTGGTTCACTTTTGTCTTTGTTAGTGGATAGTAGTTAATCTTTTCCTACTTTTTTCTCTCAGGCAAAGCATCAAATGTTTTCTTAGCTCTATGTTGTCTTTAATTCTATACATTTTAAAACTTGCTCAGAACTCTTCTGTCTGGCTGCCCTTCTCTCCCAGATGAAGCTACCAAGGTGAATCAACATCACATTGTTGTCATTTGCATTATCACAATTGTAAATGACTGCTCTCTCTCTAACATTTGCTTTGCTAATATTTCAAGTACCATAAATTCATATTCTTCATTAAAATAACATATTTGGACAAACCTTATAAGACACAGCTGTTTACCTAAACATTCAGAATCAGTCAAGGGCCCCAAAATGCAATGAAATGAAGAGATACATTGCATAGTTGGAAATTATTGAAAAATGTGGCCTTTATATAAGAGTGGTCAGAAGGTCATCAGTGTTGGGGGGGGGGGAAACCAATGGAGGCTATATCATGCAAAATAATCATTTTTAGCTTAACTATATTGTACTGCTATTTCTTTATTGAAATTATGAATTATAAGTGACATTTCTCTTGATTCATGCCTCTCTGAGTAATCCTCATATGTTTTGCTGACAGAGCAGCAGCTGCTCCCTGTCAGTGCAGATGCACTGATCCAATTGTTTCCAATGGAAGCCCATACCAATACCTGGACTGAGCTTATCAGCTAGCACTCTATATCGATCCAATAAACTGTCAAATAATGAACGGTATACCTTACCATGTGAGTTAAGGCATCACGCCTGACATACATTGTTTAAAAACAAATAACATCAGCATGACGTTTTTCTCTTTACTAACCTTCATTCACTGACTCCTGGTCCTCCTTGGTGGAGGAGGTGGCTGTAAATGTGATGTGTGAATGAAGATCCCATTCTGTCTTCTACCCCTGTAGCAAAGTAGTGTTGGATAAGCTACTGGTAAGCCCTTAACTAAACTAAAATGACAACAGAAAAAACGAAATTATGATGCAGCAAAGGTTCGTAGTGGAAAAAACACTACATCAACAGACACGACTGAAGAACCGAAAAATGAGAAATGTGAGGGGAAGACACAAAGAGTAGCTAAGTTAAGGATGAACGGACAAGTACGGGTTTGTTTACAAAACAGGCAGCTTCTTCTTCTACTAAAGTGTTCCCGGGTAACTAGACAGTTCTGCGCATGCTCAAATGATTTAATCTGATCGAATGCTTGGTACATGTACAGAATACACTCATCATGATCGGATCATTTTATGTCGTGTATATATGAACTTACGATCAACCAATATTTAGATCGGGGAAATTCAAACAGATTAAATATGCTAAAGGCATTAAATGCATGTTAAACCAACACTAAATAACATTTGAGCCTTCATAGAATATTTTTTATATATTTTGTGATTGTATGTTGACTTACAACTAGTTAAATGACACGTCTGTATTAGGGGATCTGTAAACCATCCATCCATCAGGGTCGTGGTTGGGCCGGTGCCTATCTTCAGCAGACTATGGGCATTAGGCGGGGTACACCCAGGACAGGACGCCAGTCTGTCGCAGGGCAACACATAGACACACAAAGATGTACAACCATGCACACACACACTCACACCTAAGGACAATTGAGAGTCACAAATTAACCTAACAGGTTATGTTTTTGGACTGTGGGAGGAAGCCGGAGTACCTGGAGAGAAACCACTCATGCACGTGGAGAACATGCAAACTTCATGAGAAAGAGCTCAGGCTGGGACCGAACCCAAAACCTTGCTGCAAGGCAACAGTGCTAACCACTGCGCTGCCGTACAGCCCCTGGATTAACATTAAACAAAATTAAACATTAAACATTGTAAACGTTAATTAAACATTCAACATATTCATATGACATTGTTTCACCACAATTGGATTCGTTACCTCATCGCTATTCATCTTTCACACAGCCATTGGAAACCGAAATCTAATTCTATCCAACTGCTGGCGACTGGTAATCAGGATTACCACCCTCATGGAAAATGCTGACTTCCTTTAGGCAAAATAAAACAACTTTTGTCCACTGGGGAGAGCCAAAAATGACCAAAACTAAAAGTTTTTTAAAACTGCTCTAAGGGATGTTAAAGGGCTTAAAAACATGATATAGGATCTTTAAAGTAACTCAGCAAACCCTGTACACCAAAAATAAAACTTTTCACATCAAGCAAAATAGTTTGTGTTGTAGGAGACTTACAGAGACTCATCATTACTAATGTGAAACACAGTGGTGGCAGCAGCATGCTGTGGCAATATTTTACTTTGGCAGGGAGAGGAAAGTGGTTAGAGTAGATGAGAGGGTGGATGTTGGTAGATGAAGGAGAAACAACCAGTTAGAGAGAGTTAAACTCTATTAACTGGAGGTTCATGTGTCCAGCAGGAAAACAATAAAATGGGTTAAAGCAAAGCATGTTCTGGTGTGAGAACAGAGCATTGAAAGACCTAAATCCAGTTAAGAACCTATGGTATACTGCATAACGATGTCTACAGACACTCTTCAGCCAGTCTGATTGAGCTTTACTCTAGCTAGTTCTGATAAGAAGAATCAGTGGAGGATTATTTATGCAAGGTACTTATTGGGTTTCTGTCCACCAAAGTGGAGATCAATATAGAAGTAGCTTAATGTTAATGAGGTTATTTTTATTGATTTAGTGCCAAATTAATTTTCAGAGTTAGAGATTTGATGCACAATGGAAGGAGATTTCTAGTTGGATGCAGCATCATGTTTATGAGGTTAAAGCCCTTTAAGCTTTTCACTACGAAAGACATAAACAAAATATCTGCTGTTGTGAAAACTAGTGATGTTGGTTATTATTCGACACTTATGAGCCAGAAAGATCCACAAACAACCTTAACATGGGAATCTGGTGTGAACGCCACAAAAGGATGCTCTTCTTCCTGTTTAGAATTAAAATTCATGTAGTAAGATTATGTATTAAAGAAGGTAAGAGTACAAAAAAAAACACCATTCAAAAAATTTCAGAAATATGTGCATTAACATATAAATATACTTAAGTAAATACTTTAAACTTTATTATAACAACATGTGGCAAGAGCTGTAGGATATAGGTTGGATTTGTAACATCATATATGGTAAAGACAGACTGATATAGCAGCTGTTGGGGGTTTTTGGACGATGTTAGCATTTTTCTTCTTGTGTTCGTATCCGGCGATAGATGCTTGCGTTTGCTGATTTGTTGGTAAGATCATGTGTGCATTGGTGTTCCCTCCATTTTTTTTATTTGTTGAGAATAATTTTCTGTTTAAACTATAAATAAATCATGTTAATTATGTAAATAGATGAAGAAAAGGCAACATTTGCTTCAAGGATCAGCCCCCAAAAATCGGTAGCACATATTGGGGAAGTGGTTAAACTAAAGTCATAATTATACATATTGACATTGGCCTTTAAAAACTGTATTGGTCAATTTCTAATATTGGGTTCTTTTTATAAGCTTAGGAAAAAATTACAATCTCATAATAGTTGATACCTGATATTGATTTTTGTTACCTTTTGAAGAGGCTCTTTCTTGATCCGTCAAAGGATGCAGAGACACAAACAACCTGTGGATGAGCTGGCAATGATTGCTATTAATAATCAAGCTCCTGCGCTGTGGCTCGTTGTTACTGTGATCTCACTCTTGGAGCGTGTGGGAGTCGACCACAGGTAGAAGTGAAGTAGATGTGAAAATAGGGAGAGGAACAAAGGCAAAGAGAAAGAGCCAGAATGTGCATCTCTCCATCGCTCCAGCCTCTGTGCCTCTCCGGCTCCTCTCCTCACACTCCGAGTGGGTTTGTGTGTGAAAGTGGGTGTGAGCAGCTGAGCGAGTTGTTCGCTGTGCACTTCCAGAGTGGCCACCAGTCTACTCTTCTGTACTCATTCATGTTGGATTAACAAAAACAGCCTTTTTGGATCTGAAGGAAACAGCTGTTTGGGGTTCTTACAGCTGCCGGGATGAGTGAGGAAGCCAAAGAGAAATCCATAGGGAAGTCGGCTCATCGCAAGAAGAAGGGAAAGAAGGTAAAAGCTTTGTAAACAACATGATCTGACTGCTGGGGATTAAAAAGGAAATCATTCTAGTGGGTCAGAGAATGGACATTTGGACGAAGCTGTTTTAAAAAGGTTGGAGTTTATACCTTTTGTCCTCAAAAGATTCATTTTCTCCACCTTGTTGATGAGTAGAAGCTATTGCTTTTGTTGCTAAGAGACTTCAGTAAGTGATTTGATGACATGATGATTTGCTTTGTGTTTTTTCCTCTTCAAGCAAAGCCTGTTTAGCTTCTAGTTTTAACATAAAATATATGTTATTTTAATCATTTTGTGTAGAGTTATTGTTTACAAAAGTGGACTAAAAGAAAAAAAAATTATTGGTTTTCTTTTGTAATAACATCATCTTAATCTCAGCATTGACATCAGGCAGCTCTTGATGCCTTTGTGTTAGCAGATGATAAATACTGGGAGGGGGATACTTGAGGATCAGATGAGAAGGAAGGAGAAGCATGAAGGAACAATGAAGATGGGTGGAAAATAGGGGCGGTGTGGGAGGTGGGCTGGGGGATCTTGTGGGAAGGATTATTAAATAGGACTGGTAAAAGTGAGAAAAGAACTGCGAGGTCTCAGGTGTCAGCCTTCCGTTATATGTGCATCGGTCTCCCATCGGTCGGTCCATTGCGCCATTAATTTGATTAGAAACAAATGATTTAATACCTGCTAAGCACAGACTTTTGGATTTGTAGGTCTACTTATAGGCTCAGTGTTTCTGCTCACCCCTTCCCCACCAATTTACCCTAACCTTAAACACATTTTAGAGAGATGGTTTTGAAGGTCCTAATATATTATTCATATAATTCATCTGTGTTAAAGTAAAAACATAAACTAATATGTACAGTTATTTATTTACAGTAAACAGGGCCATCATAGAGACTTTTTGGCCTGTAATACCACTTCTCAAATCTGCTCTAATCTCTTGATGCCAGATTTGAAATAATTAATTGATTTAATTTAAATGCTAGGTACTATTATTTGCAGAACTCGCTAAACCATCCATCAGTATAGGGATCTGTTCATTAATTCATCCTCAACCCTCCTAGCCTCCTTCCTTCCTTTCTCTCTCTCAGCTGACATTAATTTCTATTTACAATCAGGGGAAAGTAGCATTAAATTCTTGATGGTGTGACATAGGTCTACATCAAATCCCCATATATGTATACATAGCCT
>JAUZNJ010079167.1:0-23415 GCA_034780135.1 Jordanella pulchra
AGATGTATTTGCTGAACATTTTCTGTTCAGATTTTTTCTTTGAACAGTACACTTGCTGAACAACGGCAACGGCTGTTTGTAACCAAGCAACCGAAATCAACAGAAGGTTAGATAGCGGCAAAAGACAAAACTGGATCCTGTTAAGCATTCTTCAAAATAAAAGACTTCAACTTTCAATCTCCTCCACCTTAAAAAATATTGTGACAATTTTACTCCTAACATTATTGATACCTGTAGGCAGGGAAGTGTTGTTTAGTCTTGCAATGATTCTGGGTCCATCTGGCCTCACATCAAATGACCACAACTTTTCAGACGGAGCTACGTGCTCCAGCACATATTCACCTGCGTGTGAGTTTGGAGGTCAGCTTGGTGAAGAGGTTGGAGGTCGCCCTGGTGCGTGCGTGGGGCAGCGGGCTGGCATCATGGTGGGACAGAGTGGGTGATGTGGGCGGGGCGGAGTAGACTGGGGGGCCGCGATCCCTCAGCTGTCCACCATGGAAGGTGCTGCGGATTGTGGAGCCTCGGGTCAGGCGACATCGGTCTGACGAGGAAGAGGAGGAAGCTGCCCCAGCTCCAGCCATGCTGAGTGTGGAGGGAGATGCGGTGGGCATTCTGTGGCCCAGAGAACTGAAGACAAGAAGAAACCAGGACACTGTTTAGTGTCTCCTATGATCATCTTAAACACTTCATTGGAGAGTCCAGTTTTTTTTTATACTACCCGCCTGCTCATCTCTGCTGTGATGTTCTAAAAACATCTCGCCAGCCGAAGGCTGAGGGTTCAGCTCTGATGTAATGAAATGGCCTGTACTTATATACACTTTTTCAAGTCAGGAGAGCCGACCAAAGCACTTTACACTACATTCAGTCATTCACCCACATTGATGGTAGCAAACTAGATTGTAGCCACAGCTGCCCTACGGCTCATTGACAGCAGCGAGGCTGCCGTACACTGGCGCCACCGGGCCCTCTGACCACCATCAGTAGGCAATGCAGGTGAAGTGTCTTGCCAAAGGACACAACAACACTGAAAGCCGGAGCTTGAACTGCCAACCCTTCGATTGTAGGGCAAATTCTTGCATCTGACGCCACTGTTGCCCAATGAGGCAGAATCTGTTCCTCTAAAAGACCTGCTAATTATGGCTGCCCTCCTATCAGTTTCTTGTTTTTATTAATCCATAAAAAACACAGAAATAAATACAGAAGCACAAATATAAGGTCTTAGGTCTTTTTTAGCTCAAATAAAGCCCCTAACCTTGGGGTGAACCCTGAGGCAAAGACTGTACCTGTTCTCTTTGCCGTTCTGCAGGAGAGAGTGCCTGTCAGCCCCTGAGCGATCTGTGCACACGTATGTGTTTCGGCGTGTCATGGTGCTTCCAGGGATGTTATTCTACACAGAGACCAGCGGTTTAAGAGTTAGATGTTAGCTGAGGTTCTTCAGATAAAAACTGTGCAGAGTGGTTCACAATGTTGAGGAAACACTGGAAACCGCAGACAGAGCAGCACATGTTGGACGAGGCTCACTGACCGTGGTGGCAGTCATGTCTTTGCGGCGGTCTGGGATCTCAGACTTGTTGGGGTTGTTGGCACTGCTGACCATGGGGCTGGAGGGGGGGAGGCTGTGGCTTCCCATCACACTGCAGCTGGCTTTGCGTGAAGGCATCCGGCCCTCCCGCAGCTCGCGGTCCCCGGTGCTGGTCGGGCTCCTCTTGGGGTGCATGACGGGCATGGAAGGCCCGCCTTTGTTGTGGAGGACAGCAGAGCACAGACACACAGAGACTCACATAAGGAATATTCTGTGGCTCAGGGTTCGGACGGGTCCAAAGTAATACAGGGAATTAGATGATCACTGTTTCAGGATTGAGGTAGAGCAGAGAAAAGACTCACAGAAGTCGCTGTGTCGCCGCTGCCTGTGATAGGTGGAGGCGCTGCGCTGAGACTTGCTATGAGAGGAGGAGGTGGAGGAGGAGGAGGAGCCAGTGGCCGAGGAGTGCTTGTTTGTCCCGTTGGTGATAGGGCTGGGTCGGACCCTGGCCAGAGACAGTGTGCTAGCGGTGCGAGCCTCACTGCTCTCCTGTAATGTGCCGCAGAAGACAGAAGAGGGGAGGAGTCACATCATAACCTGAGTGTAACAGCATAAATCTCTTTTTAACCACAGTCCTGGGGCTTAATTCAACAGTCTTTCTACTTCAGTCAACTTCTTCACAGGATGCTTTCCTGGATCCTGCAAACATCTCTGGAGTAGAGAGACAGTGATAGAAGCTGGAGGCCAAAAGAAAATAGACTCGGGAAAAAGTTTAAATCAGTCGGAAAACAAGGAGCTAAACGAGTAACATCTGACATCAAGAAAGTCTACACAGTGACTTTACGGTTAGCATGCTAACCGCTAGTAAAATATGTGGAGAACTAGTTGAAAAATGTTTCAAAACAAAAAAAAAAAAGATTTTGTATCCCTTCCTTCTGTAAAGTGACTCTGCTCTTTCTCAAACACTCAACAGGCCTCAGCTCCTGATATGAATAATGAATGACATCACAGAGGGAATCCTCCACTTAATTACCCATTATGGTTCAAATAAAATCAATGCTGGGTTTAACAACCCTTCAAATAGCTCCACGTCTTTATTTGCTGTTCTAAGCACAGAGAAATGAGTCAAAAGACATTTTCTGTCCAGAAAAGACACAATATTCACAGTCGATCAGTGACACCGAACGATTTCAACTCGTGAATAATTCTTAAACACTAAATAGATGTAAATGTTAGAGTTGTGGTTTTAGAGTAGATTTGTTTGGGTTGAGACTGAAGCTGAAGTGGGATTTCAGAAGCGCCAACGCGGAACCAACACAGCCTTTGTAGTATTTTATACTTTGTGTGACTTTTCCCTGCAGTACCTAATATTTTAGCCAAATCTGTGGAGCAGTGCATGCTTATAACACTACACTACACGTGGAAGGACAGCTGTTTCTAACATTTTCAAAGCCTCTTCTTGTCATCAAAGAAGGGCAGTTATTTCTAAGATATGTAGGATTGATGCTACAGTAGAAAGTCTGAGTGGAAGACATTCAGGTTACTGTTAAATGCTTAAAATTAGCTTTAGTCTTAACCTAAACAGTCAGCAGCTTGTGTGATGCTAGTTATGCTAACCAAAGTCAAATACTAACATAGAAATCTGAACATCAGGAAACCTGATTTTATACAAAGTACTCCTTTCAATAAAGAGGGACTGTTTCTGCTCCTTATTCACAACAGGAAGACTGAGGAAACAAAGACCTGATTCAGTTCTCATGTGTAGAACAGGTCTATGATTCATTTGGTTGCATCACCGATCATAAAGAAAAACGTTTTTCTCTCTTCTACAAGGTTTCAGCTCCTCCATTTGATGTCCTTTCATGTATTTTTGCAGGATGATCAGTCAGCAGAAGAAATAAAGAGCAAACTCACGTCGCCTTTTCGACCCAGCAGTAGGTAGGTGGCGGTGACCTCATTGTATTTCTGATTGAGCAGAGCGTCTTTGATTTCTTCAGGGGTGAAGCCCATCCCCACCATTACCTCTGAGTCACACACACAAGCAGAACAGACAGGTAAGAGAAGACGACACCATGAACAACATCCTGTAGCTGATAACAACCAGGCTGACTGACCGATGCGAGCTGGATCACTGTAGTCCTCCACCGGTTCTATATGGGGCTTCAGCTCGTCCCCCTCGTACCCTGTGTTTATCCATTTGTCCTTCATGACTTGCTGCACCACAGGAGAACAGATAGCCTTCAGGTTGGACATCATTAGAGAACATCTCTACCTCCACTGCACTGTGTGTGTTCTGCCCCTCCTACCTCCAGCGTGCAGCGCTTGGCTGGGTTAAGCACCAGAAATCGACGAAGGATTCCCTCGCAGTCGGTTGACATGTAGAAGGGCACGCGGTACTTTCCTCTCAGCACACGCTCCCTCAGCTCCTGTTGGTCACAGGTGTCACTTCGGCTCAGTTATGATGAGACAATAAAAACCAATAACTGCAGAAGGACTCATGTTTAACCCACAGAAACACCACGCTGTAATCAGCCGCCATGTTATAAACCCCTAGTTACCATGGCAACTGGGTTGTAGCTTAAACAAATAACGGGAGTTTTAACTAAGAAAGTAAATCTTTGAATAAATGCTCTGTCCTTTTGATGCAATGATTTCTTCTGAAGATCTATAATAATAAATCCTCGCAGAGGTGCTGTCTGGTGCAGGTTAACCGGTTCTGAATGTGATCGCAGCCTCCGTTCTGTACTCTGAAATTATTTTTTCACTAAGTCGTCTAATCGTTATTTTTTTTATGATTTCTATGACATTCTGTGATTTTAAAAAAAGTCACTTTAACCTCACCGTTCGATTCTACAGAACTGAGCTTGTTCTGTTGTCTCTTGTCTGCGCACATCTTTAGTTTAAACATTTTCCATTTGAAACTGGTAACAAACTAAAGCTGGTCTTTTCTGACAGGTATACTGCTGATTCATTTTTTGAGTGAAGTTTGAAGAAAATGTTTCTGTATTATTTGAGAACATCGTCCTGTTCTGTGTTTAGACATTTCTGACAGATTTTGATCACATTCCAGTTTTCTTCGTTTTGGGTCTGAGTCAAAAGAAATGAAAAGGTGCCACAGAGTCATCAGGTATGAATTTAGCTGGGATTTTAAATGTTATGACAATAGATTTTCATTCTATGCAGTCTTTCTTAACACAGCTTTTCATGCTAGTTTAATGAGATTCCACTGCTGCACTGTGTTCACACTTAAATTCAGAGACTTTATCCCAAACAGTCAGTTCAGTTGGACATCCCACTAGTGAAGCCAAATGTTACTCTGCTCATTACACAATCCCTCGTTTCCACGGCTTCTGTAACCATAGAGCAAGCCAATAAAATGAAGCTGCCCAGATTTTCTGCAGAAATCTGAATTTAGTACAATCTAAATGCTGCAAACAGATAACAGCCCCAAGAATAGAAATCCCACCTTTAGATTCTGGCCATCGAATGGCAGCGAGCCGCTGACCAGCGTGTAGAGGATGACTCCAAGGCTCCAGACATCCACCTCAGGCCCGTCGTACTTCTTTCCTTGGAAAAGCTCAGGTGCAGCATAGGGAGGCGAGCCACAGAACGTGTCCAGCTTGTTCCCCAGCGTGAACTCGTTGCTGAAGCCGAAATCAGCAATCTTGATGTTGGCGTCGGCGTCCAGCAGAAGGTTCTCCGCCTGAGATAATTCCGAGTGAGAGAACGGTTGGACAGCAGGAGGAGAGCAGAAAACGCACACATTATGGACAGCAACAACACATTCAGGGAGCAACAGAGTGGGGGATGGGGGGGGACTGAGGAAAGAAGATAAACCAGTAGATAAACAAAGACAAAGCATGCATGACTTATACTGCATGCATTTCACAGGGTGTTTCAGCTCTGGATCCATCCTCTCTGCACTGCAAAGAGGACTGCTTTAGGACTCCCACATGCTTGAACAGAACCAAATATTGGATGACTTCTCCAAGACTTTGAGTGTTGATGTAATTTATTCCTTTCATCTGATCCTCCTCACCTTCAGATCTCGGTGGACAATGTTCTTGGTGTGGCAGTAGTGGACAGCAGAGACAATCTGTGAGAGACAAACAGAGCGACCTGAAATCCTGGGCAGGAAGAATTAAAGGTGGGTGGATGAGAGGTACAAACATTTCTACCTGTCGAAATTTGGCTCTGGCTTCAACCTCCTTCATTCTCCCATGGGACACGAGGTAGTCGAACACCTCACCTGTGAGGACAAGGTTAGGTGATAAAACCATTACTATCACATAACAGCTTGATTAAATATGGCAGTTAGACAGAATGAAAATGTTGTTATTAATATTTAATTAGACAGAGCTTCGATCTGTTTTACTGTAGAGGAATAAAGCAATGAAGAATATAAAGAGAGCTCTACAAAGGGGGAATGGTTTTACCTGCCAGGATTTTGATAAGGTATCTGATTACTTGCAAGGAAGAGCTGTTGATTGCCTGGATTTACCATTGTTCTGTTCTTACCATCGAGCTGGCTTCTGAGAACTTGCCTTACTCGTTGCAGGTATTTGGCTGATGCTGCTTTCCTTGTGGCCACTTGGTGCTTGCAATTTACCTGTGGTATTCGGAGGTACAAGTAGCTCTCTCCCACATCTGCTATTCTCTTCTGGCAGTGTGATCTCCCCTGTGTGGACTGCCTTCCCTTTCCTTTCTCGAGCCCGAATGACATCCTGATGTCTCTGCTGTGATCCTGGTGGTGTGGATCAGCGAGTCAATCTCTTGTTCACTCTTAGCCTACAGTTTGATGTCATCCATGTTAGGAGGTGGCTGATAGTGGCCCCATTTCTAAGTCAGTATCCATAGCCAGTCTTATTTGCTGAGGAGATTCAAGCCTATGCAGAACAGCAGGGGAAGAGAGCATCTCCTTGCTATATTACACATTTGATAGAGATTTTTGTAATTGGCCGGAAGCTGGCCATAAGTGGGTACAAGATCAGCAGCACAACTTCAGGCATTCCAGGATCTATGTGTGACACTGAGTCACGGGCTTTCTCGTAATCAACCCAAGCCTTGCCCAGGTTTGGTTGTCTGGTTTTGCAGTCTCGGGCGATTGTTGTCTCAATCAGAGGTTGCCTATTTGGCTCCCCTGCTATTTTTATCAATGCCTTTCTTTGCCTCTTTCATGTGTTGATTCAAGTTGTCTTGTATGTTATTAGCCTGCAACTGGAATTACACCTTAGTTGGTTGAGTAAAGAAGAGCCTGCTTATTTTTCTGGCTTCCATCTCTTTGATGTACCTCTTCGGTCGGGCAGACAAGGCTTGGAGTCTTTGTTTGTCCGTTTCCAGGGCCTCAGATCTGGGCATCTGTTTGTATTTCTGCTGAATTCTTTTGCCAGATGATCTCTGAAGTTTTGGGAGTTGGCTTACTTCTCTCCATGTTGCTTTGATTTTGACATCCAACCTTTTCTTCCATGGTTGACATTGTCCTCTGTGGACGTTCTTGATGTTACCCTGACCAAGCATCTCAATGATTACCAATGCTGAAGTGGCTATCAGCTCACTAGTTTCTGTGAGGAACATCAGTGTTGTATTCACATCATCTAGGAGAATATCTGGAAACAACTTATTTAACTTTGCTAGATGATATTGGGGTTGATATTATCTTATCTCTTAGGTCAGTGGTTCTCCCATTCAGTTCAATTCTTTTATCATTGGGGCTCGGTACCCACTATCAGGGGGGTTGATAGTGGTACCCTCAGCTGACCTCGTACATTCGTGCCCAGTTGACATAGGAACTGTGCTCTTCCATCTGTTGGATCTTCTGGCTCTAACTGTGAAAGCAACTGCCATTTTTGAATGTAGGAACACATTCAAGCTCAGAATGTGGGTATCGAGGCTTCCGTAGTTCCCACAGTGTTTTCATATAGCTGCTTTGGGACTTTCTTCTCCTTTCAGTAGCCCACTCGTCATTATAGTTTCCTGATCCCTCAACACTTGATGCAGACCTTGTTTGCCCGAGTCAGTTTCCCTACTAACTTTTGTGTGGCAGATTCTATGTAACAAAGCATGCATTGTTACCGTCTGTCTAGTAACAGCTCAATTTAGTTACCAAATTAGTTGACAATTATATAATTGATCAATTATGATTAATGTGATTAATCGATTCAGCTGTTGTCAATACCTTGTTTTTCAAAACTTCCAAATGAGTAAATGTTCAAACAATTGGCTTTTTTGTATTTTTAATCACTGGCCTTCTTTTCAATATTTTAAACATAAAGAAGGAAACCAAATCTAACAATAATATTAATACCTGAATTACATATATTTTGCTTAAATTGAAACTTAATAACTGCTTCCAGATAGCACTGGAGACATGTAGTCCATGTACATAGTGAGTTGATAGCCTTTAAGTTTTTTTGTCATCATGTAAAAGGTATATATAATTTGGAATTTAAGAGTATTTATTTAATGATCAATATATTCCTTTCGATTTTTCTGTAATATACCTGCACTCATTTCTAAATATACAACTTAATTTTACAAGAAGAAAAAAAAGATAATTTTTAAGGAACTAGGAGCAGGAATGTGAACGAATACAAACACGTGTCCAGGTTCTTAACGGGTAATGAAGCATTCAGATCTAAAACCAATGCGCCCACCCATGTATCTCTACATTGCCTCGAAAAGGCTGTGTGCTGCATAATACACTGCAATTCATGGGCCTAATTTTCCATGCAGCCTTATGGATGTGACGTCAGTTGATGCTGCATGTGCACCCCCCACAGCATTGATACAGGAAGTTGGAGCTGTTTTAGCTGTAGAAGAAGACTTGCTTGACATGGTGCTTGTTGCTGTCATAAAATATGAAAGATGGTCTTGTAGTAAACCCTCACGTAGTAAACAGCATTACAACATTACCAGTGCAGCTGTGAATACGGCGTGCTTCTGCTTGGCTGATGGCTGCAGTTACCTGCAGTGATAGTCGTGTCATTCGTGAGTCTCATTTCCCAATCCTGCCTCTTGTTCCTTCAAAACACTAATATATTTTGGTTTTGATCTGGGGTTGATATTTCTATTTATCTATATTCAATGGAGCTGAATTTATGGCCTTCGGGTTGAGCATCTGCAGCTAATGGGGATTCATAATAAAAAGAAAGGAAGACAATGAAAAACTAGGATATTGTAGCTCCTTTTTAGCACATTTCACCAGTCAATTCAAAACAATCAGAGACCCCCCCCAAAGGGAAGCATGATCATCCATATCTAAACCTGTGCTACTAGAAAACAAGACGGTAAAATATGAGCTGGAACGGTTCAGTCCATGATAAGTGAGATACTTTGCAGTTCTGATTCAGTTCCTGTCAAAGATGTCTTGTCTGTGCCATCTGAGCAGTGCAGATCTCACAACCAGTGACTGATCTCTAAATGTAACCTTATCCATAATCTGTGCTTCAACTTATTTTTTCCTGTTGGATATTTTTCTTATGCTCCTTTGATGCATTGTTAAATATGCTTTGTCATTATCAATTTTAATGGGTAGTTTAATATTTCTGTAGTAGATATTAGGACCCCATAGTTTGGTCAGGATCCCGGAACTGGGAAACAATAAGACATAAAACCAGATCATACATTAGAAGATTAGAACTGACAGAAGGTCATTTCTAGTTGTTTTTTTGTGTGTGTGTTTCTTCAGCATGTCTGTGAGCAGCTTTCTGGTTTTGCTTTAGTGTTGTAGGTTGTGGTTTAACATGGAATTCAACCATTTGCAACTATGAACACGCAGGCCAAACTACCCACCTCCACTGGCATACTCCATTACTAGGTAAAGGGTCTTTTCAGTCTCTAACACCTCAAACAGCTTCACTGCAGATCAAAGCAGAAGGACATTCAGGTCAATACAATGTTAGCAGACCTGAAGGTCACACCCAAACAGGCCAGCTGCACATATTAAATCATGAATGAAGGGAGGTGCCTTACCTATGTTAGGATGATTTAAGCCTTTCATTATTCGTACTTCCCGAAAAAGCTGCAAGAGAGAAAAAAAGGGATGAAACCCAATGATGAGTAAGGTTAGGATCGAAGGCTGAACCTCAGTGGCACCAAAGTCCCTCCAGACCTGGACACCTCCATCAACTGATGATCAGCTGGTCGGGATTAGGGACTGGATCTGCCAGACAAACCTAATAATATGGCTCTAAAATGCTAAGTACACAACATTCAATTGCTTCAGTGTCTTTAACACAATAAATAGAAACACAACTTAGGTATGAGCCTGTATTGGTTCCTGGTAACTTTCCCTTTGATGACGGGTAAGCCATGAAGTCCAAAATCTATTTTTCCTCTAAGTACACTGCCAGAGGTAGGTGGAGTACCACAAATTGTACTGAAGTTAATGTAGCACTACTTTAACAACACCTGATTCAATTTTTTTAAATGTTGTAATAAGACAGAGTTTTGAGCAAGTCTATTATTCGCAAACTGAGCAGAAGAAACAATTTTTCCAAATCAAAATTGTCAAAAAATTTGTCAATAATCTTATAAAACCAATCTTTATAGTAATGCATATATGTTAGGAAAGGATGAAGAACTTTCTGCTACAATATCTACTGTTTCCTGTTTATCCATCTGATCCTTGAGTAGCTCATGGTGGGTTGAGTAACCAGCATTATTACTCAAGTCAGAGTAGTGATGCTCGCACCCAAATACTACTTAAGCAAATCTAAAAGTGTGGTAAAGTCCAACTACACCTATAGGTACTTCTTTTCTAATAGTTACTCAAATAAACCTAGCTAAGTAAATGTAAGAAGTTACATCCCATCTCTCCACACCATACTGAGTGCTACCAGTGGTGCTGACAACGACGTTTAGTGTAGAAGCTGCTAATGAGTAAAGCCTTGAAGTTAGGCACGTGTAATATTGGCTAGAGGATCGTTTAGTATATTAAGTGATCCACAAAGCCAAGGTTTCAGAAATACTTATACTTTGATTTTGGCATTTTTTGGGGGTCATAACATGTGCCAGGACTGGTTCTATAGAGGCAGGGCCCCTATTGGCCCCTGCCTAGAACCGCCCGTCACGAGGTGTTTTGAAGCAAGGCAGCAGCAGAGAAAGAGAGGCAGGATGTTCAACCATCAGGAGGAGCAGCTCCCAGACATCTCCACACCTAAAATAACTGGATTGCATTTAGAAGGGCTTGTTTAAAATGGCAACAGAATGCCCACGCACAAATGTGCAAGTCAACGTGCAGCCAAAAGTCTGAGCGGCTCTGCTGGAGCGGCGTGTCTGCGGTGGGGGACGTGCAGCACAACGTGCTTCATGTAAGCAGCAGCAGGAGGGTAACAACCTACCCCCCCACACAATGAGCAGGAAAACCATCATGACCATGAGTTTTCAACTCCATGCCCCCCCCCAGTATGGATCTCCGAGCCGTTTTCACCAGCAGAGCCTGACGTCACTGTTGCCATGGCAACGTGGGTATTAAAAACCAGCTCTTTCTCTGCTGAACTGCAGAGAACCTTGGGATACGTAGTGCTGAAATCATCTCATCATCCCGGCCATCCCATTAGTTCCCTGCTCTAAAGCGTCAAGTAGGCGGGTTCTGATCCGCCACAATAATAACAGCTAAGCACTCCTCCAGCGAGGCGTTTGACCCTCACTGCCGTTGATTACACAGCAGCCCTGAAACTACAGTGGATGTGCAAAGCTCTGTGCCAATAATGCTCCTCCTGCAGATCCTGGCTGCAGTTCAAATCCAGCAGATGGTGACAAACTGCATTAAAAGGAGGCTTTTACTCAGATGTGCAAGAAAACACACAAAACGTAGATGGTTTGATTTAATTTGGGAGATATTCTATCAATACATCTTAGAGAACAAAAAGGAAATCTAGGATTAAAACAAAATATCCTCACCAGAAATTATGTGATTAGATTTTCCCAATTTGCATTTTCACTCCTTTCTTCTCGTTCTACATAATTTACAGGATTTCTTGTTTGTTTTTTTCTCTTCAAAGTTATTGGCATCTACATTATGTACATTTGGGCTCTTCAATGTCATCAGCCTCAAAAATTTCCCCTGGTTCAAAGAAGCGTTTTACATCACTATTACTCATGATGTGATTTATAGAGACGTAGCTTAATACGATGGTTTAATAAACCCAGCAGATAAACAATGGGGTGGGGGTTGTGCAAGAGATGTTTCCACAGTCAGACAGAACCAGAACCAGCCAGAGAGGTCCAGTATTCACACGGACTCCAGCTGAAGAAGAGCCGACACTCAGTTCAAGGCTATTTAACAATTAAACTATCAGATTAAATCTTCTTTTACCAGATTTCATTCTTTGTTTCTACTGAATGAGATGGAGAGTATTTTTCAAACTCTAAAAATGTTTAGAGCCACTTTATTAGCTGGAGCTTTGCAGAAATAAAAGATGGATTTGTTCAAACAATGCCAAAGATTAGATTAGATTTTTCTGGCACTAATCCTTTCCTCTTCTTGGCCTCTAATACCAGTGACCTTGTGCTGTTGGGTATTAATCAGGGTTTAGTCTATGTAGTAAATACAACAGATTTTTTGCTGTTTTATAATTTACAGGATATAATTTTTCGATGTTTTGCATTAGAACAGAAAATAGATTTGTCCTTCTAGCACCACGTATTGAACACAGTTAAAGGAAGAAAATGTTTTTACTAAAGCTGCCAAATGGCTCCAGCGGCATCCTTGATTTTCCATCTCTAACGGCATCGAACCAGAATCATCTAGTGATCCTGATTGAAGCTGATTCTTATCTCTATTTAAGCACTTAAATGAAACAATAAAAACAAAGGAAAAACAAATATATGTTTTTTAGGCTTCATATCTAAAAATACAAATTTTCTAGTTTGTTTCCAATGTTTTTTTTTTTGTTTGTTTTGTTTTAAGGAATTATATTCCCTCTGTAATTGCCAATGAGTTTGTTTTCTGTTGTGTTTAATTATCTGTTAACAGGATTATTTGAAATGTTATGAACAGATAAACTAAATTTTTGTGTGCCTGATGCCAAGAAACAATCTTTTAAATTTTGTTTATGATGATCCAGATCATAATCAGGGGAGAAATTTTTCACGAATTCTTTCGCAAAATAATCAATTCCCCCCTAAACCAGAAGGTGGCAGCAGTGACTGTTGATAGCTTTAACATCGGATAAGAAAAGTCACGAAGTATTGTACTGAAGGCACAAAATACAAGAAAGGGGAGCCATGCCATGCTCGAAGTCTGCTGATCAAAGAAAAAAGCAGAGCAAACACCGAATGAAGATGAGAGCAGAACAAACACCAGAGGCTGCAGACACACGGCGTGCCCTACTTATGAACTCATGACAGGGGTGTGCCAGAGGTGTGCCTTAAGCCAAAGAATAGTTCATTAAAATTTCATAAGGAGGGATTGCTCTTGAATTAATGAGTCGATGCAATCAGCTGGTTTTTCTTTGATAGAAAACCTTTAATCTGTTTGATTTGATTGAATTATCTTTGTAAAGAGCCTTGAGATCACATGTGTTTATAATTGGAGCTATAGAAATAAACTGAACTGAATAATGATCCAGATCATGTGTGGGTTTTGGCTATAGAGGACGTGTAGGTGATGTCAGCCAATCACGTGACAGCAATGACAAAAAGTGTGTACATAGAATACGACCAGCAGCTGTTGCAGGTTTATCTGCATTTTACCGTGAAAACACCAATGAAATCTCGGACTCAGAATATGTGTGAACGAACCGACAAGAAAGAAAGGACAGCATCTCAGTTTATCGCTTCCCTAAAGACCCAGAAAGACAAGCAAGATGTGTGGCTGCTGTGAAGAGACAGAGCTGGCAAATAATTACAACTAGCAGAATGTGATCGCAGCGCTCTCCCCTGCTTTATACAAAATAGCTGTAGGCATCTAAACTTTTGTTAGCCATCAGTGCTTTTCCTGAAAAGATTGGAGATTCATCAAATAATTGTACAAGTCATGGTAGGAAAAGTCGGGTTGTCCGACAGATGGCAGTCTCGATGAAAACAAGCTAGCAGCGAAATTATAGGAATCCTGCCCTCCAACAAGATAACTTTTAGTAAAGTAGGACTGTTTTAACTCCCCATCTAAATGTTCAACGTATTTAGACAATGTTGGATTGGTAGATTCTCCACACATCTTTTATTACTGTGTATCTGTGTAGTAAACATCTCTGTGCATTATTGAGCCGCAGGCAGGTGGTTTTTTTGCCGTCCAACATGGTGGTGTAATCAGACAGCGGTCTTGTGCCTGCAGAAGTCAGGTGGAAGTCATAATATGGGGAATATTTTGCCACTTAATGGAGGTCTGCACTCTCAGAGTACTTTTCTAGTTGTCTTAAAATTAATATTTATTCATTTTTAGAGGTAAAGGTCCTTTTTTCACACTGGGTCCAAGAAAACAAAATATTTAATTCCTGGAGGAATTAGACCCGATTAACACTGAGGATAGAGTATGAACATCTTTTTCATTGAGGCAAGAGCTAAAGCTCCTGAGATGTTCAGATATGGCTGCAGAGTTTGTTGATGCCTGAGTAATACTTATTATTACAGCATCTTACAGTTGCTGCAGATCAGTGAATAAAGTTAAAATTGGTTGGTTGAGATGTTACTTCGAAGCAAGACACTGGAGGATGGTTGGACTTACTATTATTATATTATTATACTTACTATTATTTCTACCAACTGGCTTTCTGGTAGTTTTGTGGTACTGCCAGCAGATGGCGCCACATCTGCTCATCTCACCCTGTCCGGAATACTATTTTTATATCTTAACACTGTCAGGATGGAGCTTTGGGGTTTTTTAACCTTTTTTATCATAAATTTGTTTTAGGTATTTTTTTTATATATACAAAGAAGAATATTGGACAAGATTTGAATTTCCCCTCATCCTGGACACACACTGGTTAGAACTTCATCTCTACAGCTGTTAGCTACAACCACAGAGATTAGATTCAGTCCATTTTTAATGTTTACAAGAAAAGTTTGATTTTCTTTCCATCCTTCCAAACCTAAATTCTATTTAAATCTAATGGAAAAGCACTGAGAGTACAGCCCCCCACCAAGCAGCCATTTTGCCCTTTGTTTTGACTCACACCTATAGCTAAAACTTGCACAGGATTGTGATCATTACCAAATTTCAATGGATTGTTGTGTGCATGAGGTGCACGATTTCCTTAAAATCCTCTCATGAGTTCATAAATATGACACAGAGTGTGTCTGCAGCCACTGGTGTTTGTTCTGCTCTCACCCTCGTCATTCACTGCGCTTTCTTCTTTGATCAGCAGATCGAGTCTTGGAGCCTTTCCTGTGTTTTTGTCTTCAGTGTAATACTTATGAATTTTTTTGTGAGTCTGATGCTGAAGCTGTCAGCAGTCAATGCTGCCACCCTCTGGTTTAGGGGGGAACTGCTTGTTCCGCTAAATAATGTTAAAGAATACTTTTAAAAAATCCTTGCATCTCGATTATGATGTGGATCATCACCATAATGTATTTAGTTATTGTTTTTCTTAGACTGAAATGCACCTTTGGTAAAAATTAAAATCCATTAATACGTTTTCAAGTTATACAAACAAACACACACAAACTCAACAAAAACATAACCTCCTTGGCTGAGGTAAAAATGTCTTCATTGAGAGCAGAGAGGAACCAAAGTTGAATGGCTTGGTTTGTGACAATTTAAAGCTGCTTCAGATTGTGACTGTTTCAACCAGACTATGATCTGACAGATGTTGTATTGGTTTTCTGGCTCCTTACCAAAGTCTGTCACATGCAGCCGCACAAGGAGAAACTGGGAGCAACTGGGAGCAACTGGGAGCAACTGGGAGCTAGGAATGAAACACCTTAGACTCAAGAGCTTATTTTCCAGAGGAAGCAAGAAAGGCCAAATGAAAGGTTATTGAAAGAAGAAAACATTTGCACAAAAATAAATTAAGAAACAATGAAGGTTTTAGGCATTCCAACCGGGATAAAGTCTGGAAAGATTAATATTCCCATTATGTTTTGTTTTCCTTCCATTGACCATTGAGAATAATGTCCATCTTTCTCCAGACAGCTGAGGAACCCTATGTCCTGTTTTTCAGGTGTGGTGGACATCCAGTCTAGGTCTCATGCTTCACTTCTCTGTCAATAAGGACAGAAGGCCCATTACTGTTGCAACATGTCAGACTTTTCCACGGAAGCTGTGACAGATCCAAACCTGAACACCTCTACAACACGGCCTCCTCTGTCATCCCTGAACACGTGTTTCTCAGGAGGACATGTCAAGAAGACACGCACGCAGGGAGAGGAAAGCGTGGTTTGCAGGATGAGTCAGCCCCGTCTCAGGGCAGCGATTAGCCGAAAAAGAAATGAGAGAGAGAGGATATGTGGAGCAGAGGTCTCCTCCAGCTCCTGTCCAGGCCCTAGCACCTGCCAAGCTGCATCATGTCCCCTGAGCACCCCCCGCCCCACCCCGCCCCCCCACATCAGCATCAGCAACCCCAATCTTTATCCCGTTTTACTTCAGCAACTGGAACTAAACAGTGGATAGACAAAATGAGACAGAACTGCCTCTTGTCTTCTGCTGCTGAAGACACCAAACACTTCACTGGACTAAAAGCTCATAAAGACGTGCAAGGAACTAACCTTTGTTAGACTGGTTGGGTTCAGCTGGGTTTTGTCTATGATCTTTATAGCAACCTGTAAGAGACGAAACAGAAAGAAGGGAAACAATCAATCCCTGAACAAGAAAAACTGATTTGAATATAAAGTATGAATGAATAATTCAGCCCATTGCTGTAGTAAATAAGACAACTGCAGATGATGGACAAATGGCTTCATGTTTAATGTAAAATAAGTTAGAACAGCCTACTGTTGCCAGCCTCTGTTTTAGAGAGAAACTGTTGGGGAATCAGGTTTCCGTTTGGGAAAGAACTTATTAAAGAAATGGTTTAACCTCCACCAGCTAAAATTAAATTTAGACAAAAAATATGACATATGGGAACAGATCAATCAACATTAAAAAAAACTCATAATAGAAGATTAAAAAAAATTGAAAATGTCTGAAACTATATTTCTTGGTGTAATAATAGATAAAAAAATTTAGTTCAAAGAAACACATTAACCACACGAATGTAAAAATATACAAACTACTTTCATATACAAAGTTAAATCATCATGATATGCACCTTACACTGTTCCTTCATGCTACCTTATATGACTTATTGTGTTGAACTATGGGAGAACATCAAGAGACAATCAGAATAATTACTAAATTCTTCTTTACACAGTCAACAAACCCTTTCTTTATTAAGTTGAAACAAACCAGCAATAAGAACTAATGACAAACTCCGATGCATTTCAGTGATGAAATAAAAACATGTTAAATTGTAGAAAAATTGAGACAAAAAATTAGATAACATGTAATTAAAGGATATGTAGAAATGAACAAGACGTACTGAAAACTGTTTGTTATGTATATTGTAATTATTATTAGAGTAATATCATTAAGTAATATAGTGCTTTTAATTATACAGATATTATTATCAGTACTATTCATTATTATTAAGGATTGTACTGTCATAACGACGGTTATGATCTATAGTGAAAACTTTGTTGTATTGTCATTTAAAAACGAGAGTGAAGATATTATTGAGTATTATTAATAATCAATATACTTTTATTCTGGACTAAACTTAGTAATGTTATGATGTGTCAAGAATGTATGTGAAATTGCAGTGAAGGAAAAATGTACGTTGTGTCTGACAAAAGGGTGTTGGACCTAAGAGGTCTTCCAAAACTTTTTCTAACTATAACATTTTCTTTTTTATTATTATCATTTATACCAAATGTGAATCTTTGCTCCTAATTTTAGGTCAAAATAAAGAGAAGAACATGAGATCACCTGCTAGGGGTGGTCAATGAGTGGCTAAGGGGGACCATGGCCACCCCTGGCCCCCCATCTAGCTCCGCCCCTGCACTCAGAGAGGACATGGACATCCCGGCTTCTTCCTCGGTTGGAGGGCCCGGTCAGTGCCCCCAGGTCTTGGTAGGTCTGCAGTTGTTGGGTTGAACAGAACTCTGATCTGGGAAAGGATCTAGAACTAAACCCAGTACAACCAGAATCTTTGTCTTGATCTGCCTGCTGGGTTCTTTGGTTTTTATGATGCTGGTTGTTTTTAAAGAACTTCTGAGACCAGAACCAGAACAAATTCCCTATTCTAGGATGAAATCAAACCAGTGATTTCAGACAGGAATTCATTTCAGATTTTATACACATGTCAAAATTAATTAGACTAGAAGCAAATGACTTATTTTATTTACTCAACATTTTGAAGCCAATTATCATTTTTAATTACATCCCACTGCATCCACTGAAGCGGGTGGTTTTACTGTGAGTAACTGTATGAACAGGTTTCTTTCCTATAAACCTCCTCTCTCACGACCAACAGTTCACCACCCCATGGTGCCAACTTGATCTTTTTTTTCTCCTGCGGTCTGCAGTGTTCCTCCATGCTCTGCCTGTGTCTGATGCTCCTGCTCAAGAATGAAGGAGTTTAAATTTAAGCCCCGGGGGTTTACAGCTTCTCTGCAGCGTCACACGGAGTGACCTCTGGAATATTTACTCCTAAGAAGATTGGCAACTGTCTGTATCATCCCGCTGCAGAGTCCTGGAATTTAATTTGACCTGAAAACATCATTTAAACCAAGAGAATCCGACCCAACAAGATTTGGGGGTTGCTGAACTGAAATGAACCAAAGAAGGAAAGGATGCTTAGTAAGATAAGTAACAGAAAAGGTTCTTACTACGAAGATTCAACCCATTTTACCTGCAAAACTGTTTGATTAGTAGATTTATCGTTTAGAATTTCTTGGTTTATTGTTCAGCTTTATATTTTTCCTTATTAACTCACATTGTTTTCTTCCAGCTGATGCTGCATTTGCCCTTCTCTTATCATGGGGCTGCCCCCCCACCATGCCAAAGGTCAAGTTTATTCAATTTTATTTTCATCTCATTTTAAAATAGGAGTTCCTTAAGGTCCTTTTTTCCACAGGACCGTCTATAATCGACCTCTTAGGTAACAAATCAAAAAGTAGCTTTAGGCTTTAGTGAAGAGCCCTCAGACTTTCTGTATTGTCTGTTTGAAAATTATGACAAACAAAACCGAAACCATTTAGTGGAACAGTCTGCTGGATGTCAGGAGTCCAAGTGGGCAGAGTATTATCCGACTCCAGACATCCTTCGTTCCTAGAGCTGCAGATGTCCAGACCTCACTGGAAACAGCACCAGACAGAGAGGTGATTTGGAAGTGATTTTAAATTATTTCTTCTTTCGAATGGTTTTTGATTGAAGTACGATACCGTGCTCAGCTGGTCTGATGTCCAAGTCCCTGGTTCAGCTGCAGGCACTTGGTCAGACTTCAACATTTCTGGTCCTTCATGTGGTACAGAGCTGTCTATATTCACTGCAAATTAATTTCCTTGTGAGGACAAGACATTTTCTACCTATCTACATCCTGCACAGAAGAAGAAACCGTCTGTCTGTCTGTTTATAAGTTCTCCATTGTTCTGAAGTAAAGGACCGATTGCAGCAGTTCCTTTTCTTCAGAAGTCTTCACCGCTGAGCTAATTAATGGGTGAAGGAAACGCAGCTAGGAGCTACAATTAGACCATTTCAGGCCAAGCCTGGTTCTCCAGAGTCTTACTAATGACATGATTATTTGACTCGGGTGTATTGAAGCAGAGAGACATCTTAAGATGCAAGACACCAGACCTCCAGAACTGGTGCTGAAGAACCCTAGCTGCAGCCCTGAGCTCATAATGCTCTGTGCTTGTTGCTTCTAACATTGAGATGCCTCCAATATTTCTATTAAAAAGTCACCACAACTTTAAAAGCATTTAGGATTCCTGATAATTGGTTTCTAATCATGGTTGTTACCTTCACCAACTTCCATTATAGGTGACAGAGTTGGGCCTGGTTTTCAGTGATTAGTCCTGTTTCTCTTTTAGACATAGCGATGGGCTCAGCTGTTACTGTGAATGACCATCTGCTCTTTGTCATCTTTTTAACATGAAAACAGGCTCAGAGCTCATCTGCTTAACTGTTTCTTGCCTAGACAGAGCCACCTGTACAGTTAGTTGACTGTCGCCTTTTATAACAAAGGTACCTTTTGCTTCCTGCTCCTTGAACCCCCATAAAGCCTCACCAGAGGGCTGCTCATACCAAGCCTAGTTCTGCTAAAAGTTTATCCCTGAGTTTTACTCTCCACTGTTGCTGCATCCGTGCTCAGACTGAGGGATTGCTGCAGAGTCAACGACACAAAGCAAGCAAATCTATTGTATCTACCTGCTCATCCAGGTGGAGAGAATCCTGAAAAGTCAATGTCTGGATGCAATTAGCTGGTTTTCCTTAGCCAGAAACTTTAAACCTTTAATCTAATTGACTGGACGATCTGAGTGAATTGCCTGTAAAGTACCTTGAGATGACATGTTGTTAATTGGCACTTAATAAGGAAACTAAATTAAATCAAATTACAAATAATCACTACATCCATTGGGGCACATCACCAACAGGTTGCATGTTTACTGAATGAAAATGTTTTCTATCCTCCAAAGCAGATAGAGCCATTAAAGCAACATGAGAGCAGTCAGAGCTGCAGTTTACCTTTTCATGGAGGATCCACTGATACATCATCCTTCTGCATCATACAGGTGAGGCTATCTCCCATGGCCCGGCTGATTGCATCCACTCACTAACTACATGCTCACCTGCTGGATGAGCATATAGAGACAGCAGATATCCTCTTGCACTGTGCAATGGCAGAGAGGAAAAAATCCCATACCAGGAACATTGAATGTTCTCCTGGATCAGTTATGAGTCCCTTTTCATCTTCAGAGTGCAAACGTGTCGTTTATATGAGAAAAGCAGAGCCTCCATGACTACCATGATTGTTCTGCCTTAACCCAGAGCTGAAATCTAGTGGAAACGCTATAAGAATAACCGTCTGCTTTCCAACCATCTAATAAGGAAAAAATGTAGCAATTTATATTGTAGTGAGTTTTTCTCCACTTGGACTAGAATGGCTGCGGGTAACCAACACAATAACCTTTGAAAAGGGGAAAGATCTGAGAGTATTTTCTAGACCCTGAGAATGAGAGAGGAAAGGCAGGAGCACGGTGCACTGTTGGAGGGATACCTCCCTTCACCCAGGAAACAGTTCCACCACACTCAGCCCACTCATCCTTCTGCTGCCTCACGGCTCACCTCTCTCCCCGTCAGGATGTGGCGGCCCAGCTTGACTTTGGCAAAGTTTCCCTTGCCGATGGTCTTGAGCAGACGGTAGTTCCCGATGTGTGGCTGCTCGTCTGAGCAGGAGGCGATGGAGTTCCTGCACCGTGCACCCAAAGAGCGGCTGGACTGGCTCGTGGCCTTGTCTGAGCGGCTGGCACCGAGCGGCACATGCTGCAAGAAAAAAGGAGAGCATGAGAGAGTGGAGAGAGCATCCCCAGCTGTGCCGGCACTAGTATGACATGCTGCTACGCTACTACACCGTGGAGAACTAGTTCTCCACTGTTTCTACAAGCTGTTCAGTCATAGCGTTTTAGTTTAATGCTTAAAAGGGTCTCCATTTATCCTCCATCGAACTTGACTTACTAAACCTGCCTTGTGGGGATAGTTTTATTAGTTCTTACTAGTTTGGGTGAGTGAATTGTTTGTTTCTGGGGACTTTTGCTGCCTCTGGAGTTTTTCTTTCCTAACGTAGACACAGATTGAAAGCTCTACCAGAAGAGCTCTGCTGTGCCTTGTTCAGCCTTTCTGTGGCCTGCAAAATGATCAACAGATCTTTCCCATGTCTTCCTACTCCTCTAAATAAACATAGAGGGAAATCAGGGTTTGGACTTGTTCTCTCAGTATTAGTGATCACGCTGAAAAATGCCAATAAAGCTGAAGTGATTTATTTTGCCTTTCTAATCAGCCAGTGGAGCTGCTAATCAGCTAGTTACAGATGATTGTGCATTCTGTCCAGATTTCAACATCACAGATTCCTTAACATTGGCTGCAAAGCATGTCTGCACTCACACCATTTGTGCACGCAGCTAAACGAACAGCTGAAGGCCCACTGGGCAGGCTGACAGAAACTCAGTGTTCAAGAAAAAAGGAAAAAGCCTAAACGGTTTTACAGAAGCTGCAGTGACTTGCAGATGTTTGAACACATATAGGAGCATCTGAGATTGTGGTTGTTGCTGAACAGATGTGGCTGTGAGGCTGTGGGGGGGGGGGGGTGCTGGGAAAGTTAAACGTTGGTGGCAACATTCAGCAGATGTTCAGCTCATCAGAAAAAAACCAGTGAATCTGAGCTGAGCTTCATGTGACAACATGTTTCTATCGTCCAGAACGGCTCTGCTTTGGGTTCAGCAGCATCTTTATCATTTCAGTCTGTGAGGACAGAGGTGCTGCTGTGTGCAGTGGGAAGTGTTTGCCCCTTGGTGGTTGACTTAATTGGACAATTGTGGAATGCTGATAATAAGGTACTGAGTTGGAAACATTCAGATTTCTTTGGTGTGATATCGTCATCAGTGAACAACAATTTTCCTACAGTAAACTAAGTTTTATTTAAGAGATTAAAGTGAATTTGTTGTAAAACAGAAATAAAAGAGAAGTATAACACCAGAACAACCTGTTTGTCCTACAGCCGCAGGCGTCACTCTGAGGCCAGGCTAACTATCCACTTTTTGCCCATTTCAACACTGGATTAACTTAGGTAACAGTAGTTCTAGCCACATGGAGGCCATATTGGATTTTGGTTTCATGGTAAAAAACATGTATTTCCAGACTGAGCATCACTCAGAGGGCTCAGTGTGAAGCCCACCTATATTCTTGCATGAATCACGGTCTGTCCTTCTTTTCCTCTGGTTCATCCTTCAAAAATAAGGGAGGGGTGCAACATCTCATCGGCCAAACAGTTGACAGGCCTCCATCGCCTTCATTTTAGGGGAGATTGGTGATCAACTGATACTGACAATGAAACAGATCTTATCCATCAACCATATCCACCTTTGCCATGGTCTCTACATCAGCCACTGTCAATGCTCTAAACTTTGATTTATATGTAAGAATTTTTTATTGTTTCAAGGATGCTGACTGTCAATCATAATAAAAACACATTGGTATTGGTCAAAACTGGAATCAGCATGTAAGGCTTTTTAAGATCAGTTATCAGTATAGGCCAGAAACCAGCGATCTGTGAAACCCTGTGGGAATGATTGAATTTCCCTTTGGGATTAATAAAGTAAAGGATGTTCTGTTCTATATCTCATCACTGAGGTTTATGTTTAAGGTCAAGCTCCTGACGACAACACCTGCAGTCAGATGTTTTCCCTTGCATGTTGCAACCCGCCTCAGGCTTTCTCTGCTCAGGGTTGGTTACTCTTTAGAAATGAAACCCATCAGCAGACCTTTGACTTTCCAGGACTCAATACTGACTTGGGTTACTTGAATTAGAGCCAGAATATTACAACTTCTACAAGGAAAAGACAGTTTTATGTCCTTTGGGATCCGTGGGGAATGAATTCCCAAACTGGGAACCAGCATATCTCACATTTTTATGTCTTGGAAAAAAAAGCATTTCTTTTTTTCTGTTCATGATCTTAATTGAGATTCTTAGGACTCTAGACTAACCTTTTGCTCTGGTGGCACTACTGTGATCTTCATCTCGGAAAGTTCAGTTTAGGCAACTGGATGTGAAGTTTTCTAGAAGTTTCACCTCTCATCCAAGAGGCTTCTTCAGTTCTAGATGATGCAGGAGAAAAGAGGGATGAATATACAGTATGGTAGGTGTGACAAAGAATGAAGGGAGGGATCAGAGCCATCTTTTGTTTCTTTTCTCCCCCTC
>JAUZNJ010079178.1:0-15320 GCA_034780135.1 Jordanella pulchra
TAAACTGTTGAACTTTTCCCTGTAGTCCGTGTGGTGTTCTGCATGTGGGTTAGAGCTCTTAAACCCACCATGACAAAAAACGGTTTATCTGCTGGTTTTAACTTTACTCCTTAAAGAAGAAAAAAAACATTTTGTTTCAGGGAAAATGCAGAGCAGGTCCCTGATTTAAATCTTAGTCTAGCATCTTGCCTCGAATATTGTATGTTCTCCACTGACTTCTCCATACAGTCCAAAAATATAAATTTTGAGTTAACTGGTTATTTAGATTATCATGTGATGGACTGGTGACCTGTTCAGGGTATATTGTCCTCTTAACAAATGACTGCTAAAGAAAGCCACAAGAGCTCCCTTACAGGATGGGTGGCTGGATGGATGGATGGATGGACTGAGGCAAAAGTATACAATAATGTGCCTTCAGACACACAATATAGACCATTTTTGTCATACAAATCAATAAACATAACCTTCCTAAATTGGCATTTCTACAAACAGATCATGTTAATTGCTACCTAACTCATTAATAGTATGTAAAGATTTTGACTTTGCAGTAACTATCTTAGCATTTCTCCTCAATTCAAATAATGTGGGTAGTATAGGGTTGAGTACCATGATAATAAAGAATAGATCAATGATGATAAAGAGTAGAAATTGTTAATAATCTTCTGGAGCTGATAGGTTATAGATATCTAATAGATCTAATAAATACTTTGATATACTGTTAACAATACAATACAATAAAGCTATGGTTACCGAAGTAAGGAAACATTTGGAAACCACAGCATGAAAGAAACAGTAGTAGTGCAAGCAGTTTTGATACAATTCAACTTTTTACTAAGCTAATCTTTCATTTAAATACATGTTTTAATTTGAAATAGGTTTTAAAGAGTTTTCTTTTGATAGTGCCACCTGTAGCCAAAACACAGAACTGCAGCACCTTTCTGCTTATTCTAGTATTGTTTGCTTTTACTTAACAATGTTTTTATTTGTTTTCACCTTATTTGGAGTCGCCATTGGTGTTTGAGTTGAGCTGGATCCATATCTTTGTGTTTATTATTACACTTATTTTTTATATATATATTTTTATTTTTTGCACATAATATGTGTGTCATGATCTGGGGTTTTCTGTCTTCTTTTGTGGGTTTTTTTCCTGTGCGCCCTGTCCCTCTTCCACCACCAGATGGCGCCAGGTCCTGGATGGAGTGCGGTGGGGTTTCCAGTGGCACAGCTGTTCTCCATCACCCTCATCAGCCGGTGTACTAAAGGAGTAGCTTCCAGTTCATGGGCACAGAGTGTTTGCCAGCAATTGGTATCACAGAGCCTACTGAGATTGTCTCTGTGTTTTCTCCTCGTTGTCTTGAGCCTCCTAGTTATTCTGATTCTCTGTTTCCCTGTTGCCTTTAGAGGATCCATTGGAAATCCTGGACTCACCAATCAGACCCTGGCTGTCTTCCTGTTCTCAGAGCCCACCTCGTGACGCCGTGGATTTTACCCTCTGGTTGCCCGAGCTCCTAGATCCATCTCTCCGTTGTTCTCAAGTATCTCCTGGTTCCCACGACTGGCAGCTAAATCACTCCTCTGTGTCTCCGTCGAACCTGAGCCGACCTGTCCGTTCCCCGCCGCACTCCTCTATTGCTCCTGGACCCACAAGAGAGACTCGGACCCCGGACATCCACAACCTCCCTCCTAAAACCAGAACTATCCATCAAACAGTAAGATTAAACCTCATCCGCTCCTGCGTCTCCAGTCTCCCACTCCACCTGAACTCACCAATCTGCTCTCCCGCCTCAGAGACTGTCAGTTTTCCAGTCCCAGCTGGTTTTCCCTGGACCTGGTTTTGTTGCATTTCCGTTGTTCATTGTTACTTTAATAAATTCCATTTACTGATTTTCACTCTCCTGTCTTGGTGTTCTGCATATGGGCTCGGAGCTTAAAACCCAACATGACAATGTGGGAATTTTTATCTATCTAACAATATCATTAGAGCCAGACTGACTGACATTCTGTTGCAGGATAGCTACACAGTGCAGTAAAAGACTCCGGACAACCAGGATTGGCCTAAAGCAATTGGCTGGAGCCTGTTGCTTCTGAGTATCCACAAAATGCATCTTGAATATAAAGCTTTGATTGTTTGCTAGGTCAGACCCATTCAACATGAATGCACTTGACGTCACACCCGACCAACAGTGCCGGAACTCCCAACCAGAAGTACATTCAAGAACTGCTGAGGTGTCAGTCTGCTTATCAAATGATGTTTTGGTCCAAAAGGGTCAAATAAAAAGAATATTTTAAATATATTTTTGCGTAGAAACTAATATATCTTCTCTTTAAAGAACAAATAATATAAAAAATAATAAATAATCCAAATCAGTACAACTTTATGAATTGATTAGAATATGAATTTTGCTCTTTATTTGATAGGAATAAATAAAATTCATAATCTAAAAAAGCAAACTTTCCATTTTATTGTTAAATGAAATGTCTTTTCATAGGCAAGGAAAAAAATGCCTTCAACAAACATAATTCTCAAATTATTTGCTCCATTTATTTTGACATAATTTGTTTTTTATCTGGATAAAAACTATTAAAATAACAAATCTTGCGATTTTTTGGAAGTTATTTAGCTCTAACTTTGGATTTCAAAGATCTTGCCTAAGAGTCTTACATGGCTGCACGTGATTTTTTTCACAGCCTGAGCTAAACCACACTGTTTTTCTTTTGGCCATTTGAGAATTTCATTAGCACTCACGTTAAATTATTTTGTTTCTTTCCCTTGACAGGATTTCAAAATTTCTTATTCCTTTTTTACCTTTGTGCCAGCTCTGTACCTGCACATTTTAATTAGGTTGTCACAAGCAGAAAAATACCAATTCTAATGGGATCCACACAGTGCAAACAGCCACCACTGCTGCTCCAACTGCTTAATTTATTTATTACAGTTTTTGGCAAGTGTGAGCAGAGTGTGAGGTAAAATTAGGGGCATTGGTGTATCTCTAGAGCTCTTTCTGGGTGATGGCCATGTGCTGTTCTTTTAATGGACATTTGTAGCTTAGATTTCTCCCAGGCACTAAATACTTCCACAGCAGCATACTTCTTCAGCATAAATAGAATCGACACAATTTCACTAAAGTATTTGGCTAAAAGACACTCGGACACTCCAAGAAGTATGTTCAAGGGCACCTCTGTGTTAGTTAAAGGAGTGGAGAGTGCTGCTTATATTCATCCTCCACCACGATGAGGAAAAAAGAGAGAACTGTTTCGTCCTTTAATCCGCATACTTGTTTGGCCTTGAGCTCCTCCTAAGCTGGTTCTCACTGGAGGCCCCCCAAAGATAAATGCTTGGCATACAGATGAAGGCCTGGCACAAACACACACAGGAAAGCACGCAAGTATGTTGTGACTACAAGAAATTGCTGTTAAGGACAAAGTGTGAATAGAGACGAGTTGCCATAAAAACTGAATAAAAAGTGCACAGCTGTCTTCCCTACATCTGTCACACAGATCGAAGATATCAATATGTGAACCATTCACCCACATCAAAAACTGCGTAATAAGGACGTGAGACAACCAATGAGAAAATAAGTAAGCGATGGAGCTGAGCGAGTAAGCAACCCCCAGCAGAGGCTCTTGAGTCAGTACTGTCAGCCGATGGCATATAACAGTGTTTATGTTTGCTAACGATGCCAAATGCAATAGCTTTCAAGTTAAAAAAAGAACCAAGTAAACACTATCAATACAATCATTTGCAATTTGTGACACACATTTAACTAAGTAATGGGAAAATATAGAGACATCTTAAAATTAATTTATGTGCTGTTCCTGTGATCTTCTATATGTAGTATACACTCTTCTTCATGGCCACAGACTCTAGACGCACATGTAAAGGCGCATTGATGTTTACCTTTTCTAATACCCGCATTTAACAACAAAAAAAAATCTACTGGTACTTTTTCAGCTCCTTTCTAAAATGAACCACAAAACTCCTTGAATTTTCATCAGCTGGTTACCTTTGACATGTTTAAATCTCTTTCCAGAAAAACCCTAGAAGACTTGGGTAGATTGACATCCTATTCATGTGTGCTTTTGATTAATTTTATGGTTCATTTTTCTTTTAGATCTTTGTTGTTTTAATCTGGTTATATTTTCTCTCACATTCTACGTTGGACTACCTTAATGCCGCATGTCAAATGTTATCCAACTCAAACTGTCTTTCTGTTGCTGTCTATGTTAGTTAGTACACTTATAAAAAAGATCTTTGATCTTAATGATCCTTCTTTTGGTTAAATATATGTTAAAACAAATGAAGTTAAAGACAGATAAAATGACTAATTCAACACATAGAAATATTACATATAATTTATGGTATATATAATTGCATCATATGTATAACTTAGTTCTTTAGTCTCAAAAGGCGTGTTAAGAAGTGAAGCTTATTTAATCAGACCCCTTTTCTTTTTATTTAGTCCTAACCACCAACAACCTTCCCATTTCCTGTTTAGCTTGAGCCAATAATACTCTAAAATTCAATTAAATAAACAACTAAATTAATTTATGTACAAATTATGTACATGTATAAATATTGATATACATAATCACATATGAGTAAAACCACTGCAAAGATATGTATAAACTCATGTACAGTGACTAAGAATACCCATTGCTGTTCCTTCGCTCTTCTTCTATTTCATATCTTTTGAAGAAAGCCATTGTTAGCCTTTTTATAATAAGTCTCATACTTGGACCTTGCTTTATTTCAACGCTGAGTTTGTTCTTCAAATTCACACAATTTATTGAAATACTCCCTCTTTTAATGTTTGTTCAACACATAAGACTTGGATTATCCCTGTAACTATACACTCTATCTCTCTCAGCAAAAAGTTTTTTATATTGTCTGGTAGCTTTTTTTTTTTTTTTTTTGCTAGCTTTATACATTAGTTGTGAGGTTTAAAATTTTACCAGATAGGAGAATTGTAGCAAGCAGGAAGGAATGAATAATGGATTAGTGTATTCATGATATCCAGCCTTATGAATTATCCTGATGGTTCTTTTATGCAGCGTGCATAGTGTATTCAGTGATGTCCTGTCTGTTACCCTAGACCTCTACGCAATACTTCCAAGTATAGTAAAAATCAGTGAACAATAGAGAATTTGTAATGCTTTATGATTTAGATAGTATGGCCTTAGTAAGGATTGCAATGCTTCTAGATAGTTTGGTCTGGACATGTTTGATGTGAGGCTTTCAGCAGATCTTGTAGCCGAGAATTACACCTAAGAATTTTATTTCATTTACTTATTCCAACTCTACCCCATCTATTATTGTCCAAAGTCGATACTTGAGAATCGCTTTTCCACAGATTTTCAATTTTTTTCTGCCTCAGCACAGCTGATCCTGATGATTGCGGTTCAACAAAAGCCTGTTAATCAGTTATCAATAAAAATTAGCTGCACAGAAGCAGGGAAAAAAAACACTCTAAAACCTGTCCTGTAAGTTTTAGAGGGTTTCACTGACCTCGAGGACAGACTTTGGACATACCTGATGTAGAGAATAAACAGAATCAGTTGCAAAACCGATTCTTGGGGGACACCATAAGCAATGTCTAAACATGATGACTGAAAATCACACATTTTTACAAATTGTTGCATATTACCTAAACAGCTCTTCATCCACTCCAGAAAAATCCCCCATACACCATAATATTCAAACTTTCTGATAATTTTATTCTGATCGATTGTATCAAATGTTTTTTTTTAAAGATGTATTTTTTTATCTATGAAGCTGTTGATTTTTGCCTAATTCCCAGAAATGCCATGTTTATTTTTTAGCCCTTCTTCATCTCATAGACATAACAAAATACCTTAAAGACTAGGGCTGTGTCATGATACAATATGAAAAGATTGAGTGGTATAGAAGCTTTAGAAATCCTCTGCATTATTTGAAACCCCTAAGCCCATAACGTGTTGGCCTTCCCAGCTTTATACCATCCCACTGACCCTTATTTCCCTCTAGCACTGTTCCAGTTTAACATGTTCGTCATTTTCCACTATAAAATGTCAGGTTCATTCTTCCTTTTTCATTTATATTCACTCTGTCTGGCCTTATTATTCTGGAAACGGGCCAATCCTGATTGTTCTTGCAGTCTTTCACTGTCTAACTCTCCTGCAACAGCATGTCAAAGGTGGAGAACAGTCTGGCTCTACTGATATTCTTGGATAGATAAAAACCCCCAAAATACTTTGTGCAAAGAAAAACAAACAAATTATGATAATAAACACAAAGATGTGGGTTTTGAGTTCTTGCTCTAACTTTATAGAGTGAACTTGCCTTTAGGTGACTGCTCCTATTTAGACAGCAAATATTACAAACACATCTTTTGGCAAAATCACATGTAGTGATAGTGATCACATATACAGCCAAATCTCCAACAAAACTTGTTATTTTCAGAGAATGCGAAAGCCCAGGGGTTCTTATTCCCCCCAATGATAGAAATTTTGAAAACTATAATTCATGAAGCAGAGTGGGAGGAGAATGCTGCCTAAAATGAGCAGGCAAATTACAGACTAATCTAAGAGATCAGTAGGAAGAAGGTTCAATATGATAAAACTGCAGACGTATGTTAAGTAGCACTGCTTCATAACTCATACCGATGTTCACAAGAACCTATTTGAGGGTGCCGAGGGTTGCAAACTAATACAAATTTAGAGCTCCCAGACTGATTTGCTGTAGTTCACAACTCACAACTGTTGCAGTTCTCCTACATTTGTTTTATTAATTAATAACTTAATTTAATTATTTATTTATTTATTGTTTTATGTGTTGTTTTCACCGGATGGTTTGCCAGAATCGGTTTGAGGCTGATCGATAGTCTTTCTCCATGGTCTCTCCAAACCCTATCAGGCCAAGTTTTTTGCCTCAGCAACAGCCTGGACAGCATCATTCTCGGTCACATGGTTCCTGCTTGTTGCCTCAGAAATCCCACAAGCCAACCAGGCTAATAGGAGTCTTTCTTCATATTGATAGCATCTATTTCTGCCTGTGTCCACTACTAGGTTTGTGGATGGTCATAACATACATAGCAGACCTGTGATCCACAGCTATGACAGGCCACATTGACAACACACGCAGAGAACATGGGCCAATCGGACTCCACAAGGAGTCACAATCCATGAAATGCAAAGACGAATAATGAAACACAACTGGTTTTCAGAGCTGGGGAGCTGTTCCTTCTAAACACATGCCTCCAAGTGTCACTGTCATTTCCCACCTGGGTGTTTGTTGAAGTCACACAGCAGACTGATGGAACCCCTTTTTAGCGCATAGGGCAAGAAAAAAAGTCAGAGGTCTCCCCCGACCAGCAGACGAATGGATGTGACCCGCTCAACCACTGGGGTGAAGGTTAAATGACTGCAAGTTAATTGTTTATGTGGTAAAAACGACTCCTAAACTAAAGTCCAAAAACATAAGAGTAAAAAACACGGCATAAATTTTACTGTTGTAATATTTATTAACATCCTTCTAAACTGAAACATGACTTGGAGAAAGTTACATGTGATATCGACTTTGGACACAAAAATCCACATTATTTTAGTGAAGTGAAGTATAGAGCCTGGGTTTAGGATTAGATTGGATTTTTTTTTGGTTAACCCTTTCCAGCCTTCATCGTCATTTTTCTAAGACTTAAGCAAACTTTTGTTACAGTTATAGAGCTGTTTAGAACTTAAATGAAAATAGCTAAGTTAATGCAGAGTTTGTCCCACCCTGTATTTATCTTTTATATACCACTATACAAGTATTAGTGTAACATACCATGAGAACAGTTTATTTTGCTCCTGTTAAACTCTATAATATAAACAGTTTAGCATTTTAAGAAGCCATACCCTGTGACTGTCCTTTTAAGCAGCCCGGCTCTACTTATCAAGCACCTGCCAGCCATACCACTGACATTAGAGCACAATGTACTAACTAAAGTGCAGCAGTCTGTCATTCTCACTCATTTTCTCTCCTTCTCACTTTTTTTCTTGCCTCCCTTTCCTCCACAGTAATCAACAGCGGCTTACGTAACCTCTCTACCTGTGCTTATCTCTTTATAACACACACCGACAGGCACATTGTCTGCCTTACTAATAACACGCCACCTTAGACTGGAGAAACAGGAGTAGAGAAGATGGGGAGAGACGAAAAGTGAGTGCCGGGGTGGGGAAAGGCAAGGCTGAGAAGAAAAAGGAGAGAGTGCAAAAAGAGTAGATGGAGAGTAAAGGAAGGAAAGGACAAAAGGAGAGCGAAGGTGACAGAGGAGAATGTAAAGAGGTGACAGAAAAAGGGATGATGATGAAAGGAAGCAGTGCTATTCTTGCTTGCTCCTTCCCAAACAAAGCCACTATTTCTCTAAAACCCACTATCATTTCCCCAAACAGTGACTGACTGACAAAGAGAAATGACTGCTCCTCTGAGAGCCCCGGAAAAAAGGAGAGGTGAGAAACCTGGCTGCTGGGTAATGAAATACACACACTTTCCGTTTCCTTTTCAAACACGAACAGACCTTCATCCATCTAGTAAGCTGTATTCTTGTCATTAGGCCAGCACAATTAAGAAGACAGAAACAAAGAAACCAGCAGCATGACATGTGTTTGTACAGAAAATATTGTTGTTTAAGGGGGCATTCTGCTCTGTCATTTAAGGCCATTTATCTTTCGTGCTAGAAACCACAGCGTGCCAATTTTATCGGATAATTAGACTTACCTTTCCAAACGATTTTAAAATAAAGCAGAATGAAACTGAGAACATTTTCCTGCTGGCTTCTAATTAGAAGCAGAAAAAAGGAAATGTCCTTGTTTTAAGTTGCATTAGTGAGCCTGTGTACAGATGGCATTTGAAAAAGCAACGTGAGGAGAGGCGAAGAGACTTTGAAGAGTGGAGGTGCCCTGTGCTTTAGCCTCTGTCAGAGCATAGCTCCAACCATCTGTCTGGTGTGTGCATATGTAAGAACTGATGTGTTTTTTGTGTGTTGGCTATTGTGGAGATAGCATGCACTCTAATGATTAAAGGAAAAAAAGGCAGAGATAGAAAGCACCTATCCACTCATATTACCTTGACCACTTTGTTCTCAGATACTTGGCCAGATAGAGTGGTGTCATTATTCGAGCTGAGAATGAGGAGGAAAAACTAATGCCCGAGACCAATACTCATCTTTTTAAGAATTATTTTATAACTTTAAGACTACAAAATACAGCCATACACTGTTTGAAAACAGAAGGAAACAAGTAAGCCAGAGTTTAAAGATGATGTCTCCATTTTCATGGCACTTTAATACAGGTTTAATATAATTCACTTTTGTTCAATCATATTTCAATGCAAACCAGAACTAGCCTAAGGCCTCGTCACCAAACAAACCCTCTGGAAGGAAGGAAGGACACAAGCAGTTGAGAAAGCAAACCAAGGAAAATAATGCAAAAAGCCATACATGGTTAAATCTCTTGCTAAAGCTTTAGGACGGCACATATAATGTTCAGTTCTGTCATAGTCTATGTTAACAAACTGATAGCTAAGTTAATTTATGATCCATTTTTAGAAAAGAAATTGATTAGTTTGCAAAAACAAGTGCTTTTTTCCCTGTGTTTTCTCTGTGCACTAATAATTAGAACCCTACTCAAAGATGTGAAAAGTAATCACTTTAAAACAGAAGGGAAAAATCCTAACTTGTGAGGCTAAAGTCTTAGATGTACAGTAGAATGTGTTTCTGATGAAAAATATAATCACATTTAAATAAGGCCTCTGGTTGAGTCAGTTTTATGCTTTGAAATTAATAAAAAGTCTGAACTGCAGTGAGGCAGCACAATTTGTTCTAAAGACAGGTCAGTAAGGGCAAAGTATCTGAATCAGTTGAGAAAAATGGAAACAGCACCAATGTCCTTGGTAAGTGAGTCAAGTGAGACATGGACACACAGCAAAAGAATATGTATCACTGATAAAATGTAGTGTCCCATTTTACTGCCCTTAAACATACAGTGTCCATTTTTTCAATTGGATCTCTATCACAGACAAAAAACATCTTGTTTGAAACATCATCATTTATCATTATCACTAACATGTATAGCAAAGCCCAACCTGTTTGTTGGGGAGCTATTCACATCAAACATAAGAGGAAAAAAACAAGAAAAAACAATTCTTTAAAAAAAGAAAAAAAAGGATAATGATGACAAGATATTTAGGAGACCATGTTTTGGTACACCGACCATCTCAAACAGTACTTTTTAATTTTCTTGTTGTAGTTTATATTCCTGGAGTAAAATAAAAATAAACCTGATAAAAGAAGTAGTAGCTAAAACAACATTTTGTATTTTGAGTTTAATTTCTGGTGTTTTTATTTATATGTAGGAAAGTAGCTTAACTTAGTACCAAGGAGATCATAACAAGCATTTGCTACAAACTACACCTATTAGTAGCACCATCAGTGATCACGGTGAGCTGGATAAGAGTATGAATCCTTACAACTTGTTTCCATGGAAATCCTTCCCATTAACACCTTCCACCTCTTACAAAAGGAATGTGGAATCAGCCTTTTCACAGTCAATCTTTACACAAACTGAGCAGCAATTTAGTTTCACATTAGAGCTGTCGTTTGCAGAAACCACATCTGCAGATCGATTATATTTGCAGCCATTGATCTGGTAAGCACTGACCTCTGTGTGCATACAGGTCTGGGAGCAGGAACTACGAAGAGTACGCTATTGATCGGAAGCTGACGCTTATATTTTGTCTGTTTCAAACTGAGACTTGCCCACACCAGTTGTACGAACATTAAATCACTGCCTGACTGCCTCCCAGAAGGTTAGAGAGAAAGACAGGGGAGAGAATCTGGCACTATTTGCACCGATAAAGAGAAAAAAATATGCTTATCCATTCCGAGGCAATCAATACTCAGCGGGAGAGAAGGAGGAGGGTAAAGAAAAGATGAAGAGATTCTCTTGTCAAGTCAATGTTGCACTTGCGCCCTGAGTCTCAAGGGCAATTTGGCAGTTTTAGTGGATTTTGTTTTCAGCAAGCCTCTGACTGTGAAAGATGCTAAGAGTGATGCTCTTTAAGATGCTTCTGGTGTTTACGAACAGAAGAATGACTGCAGGGTGCATCCTGTTGATGAGGAGGTCATTTAGAGAACAGACTCTGTGTTCCCAATTTAGCAGAGCAGGAGCTGCGGATCATCAGCCCATCTGCTAATGGTCACTGAAGAGCACCCCCATACTTCAACAATGCTCTGTAGCATTGCTTTCAGTATTATTTCTGTCTGTGCATCAATCCTCTCTGAAGCTTCCCACTACTATGGACATTGTCAACAGTGTTTCTTAAACTGGTCCATAGCTTTATAGGATGCAATAAGACCAAACATAATTAAATTTATATAATAAAAATAATGAAAAATTATGCCAGAAAGAATAAAGTTTTAATTACTTTTTTCTTCTCAAGTGAATTTAATCATGGAAAAGCTTATATCAGGTCACTCTGTACACATTTCACTAAAGTCAAAAACAATCTGACAAAAGGGAGAAAACATACCAATGACTCCCTTTTCCTCTGTTTTACTTTTTTCCTGTCTTTCTTATTTAGTGCTTATATGTCTGGCAGTCACAGGAGAGTATTAATTTAGAGCCCATTTCTCTCTTAATGGCAGTGAGTGTGTGGGTGGGTGTGTTTCTTCTGTCTCCACAGAATCAGAGCGAAGAAAAAGATGAGTCAATGATGCCAGCATACTACTCTCAGGGCCGCTCAAAGATCCTCCGTGTTTTTAATCACCAGCAACTCTAACATCTAATTAATCATTAACATTTCTCCTGCTGATCCGTGGCCCTCTGGGGGCACCTCACAGAACATCCTTCTCTCGTATTATCTTTGTTTGCATGTGTGCATATGCAGTTAATGTGAGTTTCAGTGGTGAGAGTGGTAGACTGTATGTTTGTTAGGACTGCTGTTACAGTTGGTGAGGCTATCAGTATGCTGAAAAAAATTATTCTTATTCCAACTATTCTGACCAATAATATATCTTACATATCTTACATAAATCTTAATGCAGATGTTAGGGTTGTCAGTGATGGACAGGCCTTAATGGCATGAAGCAGAAAGAAAGAAATAGGATACCATTAATACTGAGGTGTTGATTTTGCGTTCGATCAATTCTCAAAATACGACTATTTCCAGGACCCAACTGAATCTGCAGTGTGGTTATTTATAAAAGTACACAAAAGGTGGAGCAACAATTCCGATTATGGCGGAATGATTATGAGCCAAAATATCAGCATCTCAATATCAGTGTATAAAAAACCAATGCCTGCTTAGAGCTGCTTGAAGTGCAACAATTGTCTACTGATTTATATTTGTAATGAAATATAAAATTTGCAGCCCAGTGTAATAACTAGCCTGCTGGACAGAGTCTGAGCAGAGTAGATGTCGAAATCTGACAAAGACGTCAAATCTGCTGAAAGCCAGAGATTCGAAATGAAGGGAGGAAAAATGTTAATGATAAAATATTTGCTGGGATATTACCGCTGTTAAGATTTCCTAAAATCTGGCAGTTAAAGCTTATCTATTATAATAAATAATCCAAATCAAATAATAGGCATTGCTGTGCTTTATGTGCTTTATCTCTAAAAGTAAAACTTTAGTTTAGAAATAATGTTTAAAAACATACAAAAATAAGAGAAAATGACATTTTGAGAATATATTAAAATTATTTTTTAACATCATGAAGATAAAGTACTGTAAACCAGAAAACCAAGACTTCAAACACAGAGGAGCAGTGGCTTTAGAGAAGCTTCACTCTGGTGAAAAGGAGACTTTTTGAGGCCTTTTTGAGATAATTTCGATTAAAGCTTCATCACAACATCATATGTTTCCTCTTTCATAAGAGTTTTGCTTTTTACAGACCAACATTTGGATAATCAAGTTCAAGACTTATTGTTTTTAAGGTTCTGCAGAAACTCCTACAAGCTTTTCATTAATAAAGTATCAAGAAATTAAATGTGTTTTTTTCTGTGAGGTAAAAAATGACAATAATTATAACACTAGGATAGGTTAGCGTGCTTTGGAAAAAAGATTTTTCCCCCTTCAGAAAGGGGTGACTGCACAGAAGGATGATTCTGATGTTTGCTACATCTTAACAACAAGTAAAATCATTGATTGAGTGTTAAGAGTCTGGTTTCTTTTAAAACACTAATGTTTTAAATTTTCAGCAAAACCTACAAGTTAAACAGTTTTTTTGTGTTTTTTTTTCTTTAGATTGGCTTTTCCTTTTTGGTCTTAGTGTTCATTCAATACTCGCTGTGAAAATTAAATATTGCAGTATTGCAGTGTTTTATATAAACATGTGAAGCCTCTTCACTTTTAAACAGTCAAGAATGAGCACAATGAATTATTGAACCTCTTGTGAGCCATAAATGAAATGAATGCTTGAAAACCTTGACTTTGTGTAACCAGGAGTGCTTGAGCTAAGCTGGTGTATTCATAGAACGTGGCCCAGGCCTCAAAGCTAAAAAACAGAGATTTAAATGTAACTAAAAAATCCACAGTAGTTTGTGCAGTGGTATGGCAGTAGTGTTGGTTGAACGTAGAGGGATAGGAGACTATTTTAAGTCTTCTGCATGTATTTAAAAATGTTTCTGCCTTCTTTATACTTGTGCTTCTATCATCCTTTGCTTTGTGTTTCTATCCTCTCATTTCCTCTTCTTCTCACAGATCTGCTCGTTGACGCCCTCTCTCAAATATTTCCTCTCCTCCTTCTCATTTTCCCTTCCCCTGCGCAGTGTGCAGAGGACAGGCGTACACTTCACTGCCAGGAGTGATTTATACCGCTTAGGCAAATGAGAGTGGCTTACAGCTTGTTGCTCCTTTTTCTACTTAACATAATGCTGGAGCAGGTTGGAGCCTGTAGGCCGACATGCAACCACTGAAATTGATCTAAGAGACATGCTGCAGGGGTTGCTATGCAGAACAATGAGCTGATGTGACTCATTTGTGAGTTCTGGGTGCAGCTTTTTTATGTTTTGTGGCTTGGCTTCGACAGATAGTCTTTGTTTCCACCAGGGCCAAAATTACAAGCAAGGGTCAATTACTATCTATAGAGGTGGAAATAAAAGTTGAAATTAATATTTTCTTCTCTGAAATTAAGAATTTCTTGTGTTGCTAAGGAGTTGTAGAATTTTGTTATAATTGAAATGAAGAATTGTATAATTTTACTAAGTACAAAAAGGCTTTATGGCACTTGAGCTATACTGAGTAGAAAACTATTAGGAAAAACTGGTTATAAAGGATATTCAAGGTCATTACTAAAACTTTGTTATGCTCTCTTTTGCATAAGACCTTCTCCTTCCTAAAACTAAACTCTAAGCTATTTAAAAGCTAACAGTAAAATAGCCGTTACCAGTAACAGCATTAGTGAAAGTAAATGCTAAAATCCAATATATTCCTATTTTGAGACTGATAATGAAGTAAGTATTGTTAAACCCCACATCTGAATGAGTCTCTTTGTTACTAGAGGCTCCTAACACCATCTGCAGAGGGCTTCTGTACTAATACAATACTGTGACCTTATTAAACACCAAGGTTTACAAAAAAATTGGACGGGCTAAGTAGTGTTTAGCGTTTCTGTAAATGTAAAAGGGTAAATGAATATATTGTGTAGCTAATTAAGAATGTGCATTTAAATAGGCATCTATGTAAAATTGATACTAATGGATAAGCAGATAAGCGATAGTGTTATTTATGGAATGTAATGTATGTGGTTGCAAAAATATCCACAAAGCAACTGTAATATGTGTGTTAAGCTAGAAAATAAAATATGAAACTTAAAAAAACAGAAGAGAAAAAAGATTTTCATGAACAATTAACTTAAAAAAGTTAAGAATTGATCTGTGTCTTTTTAATATGGTTTTCATTTGCACACAGTAAATCGTTATTTTGTTTTTATTTTTTATTTAATGTCCTCAAATATAAAAGTTTTATCAGTGTAAGATGTTAATGACAGTGAATGTTTTAAAAAATGCTACAACATTTGTCTTTATTCAAGTATTTTAGTTATTTAGAAAACTATAAGCATGAACCTGCAAACAAAAAGTTGTCTAGATAACTCTGATGTTTTTAAAGGGTAAAACAAATGACTTATTCTTTATTCTTTGATGCTTTGAGAATACCAAATTATGGAAAACCTCATGCAATCCTCCACCCAAGCACCACAGAAGCAGCCTCTGCACCAGTAGACAAAGACGAATATGAGAAATGGAGAAAGAAATACTGGTACAAAATGTAGCGATTTGCAAAAAGATTAGAATCAAAGTACTTC
>JAUZNJ010079178.1:21117-51364 GCA_034780135.1 Jordanella pulchra
AGTGAAATGATAAAAAGGAAAACATTACTTTGTTTGAAAATATCCTGATTATGGTAATTTGTAAAAAGAATATTTGGATGTATACTCCCTCTCGTGTCTTAATTCTATCTTTTGATAGTTTAACACCCTCGAAAGCAAAAAAAATCAGGGTGTGAAGCTGTGCTGACTGGCTGCTACGATTTCCAAGGTAAAAACAAAAGAAACAGCTGCCTAAATCATCAGAAAAAAATCCAGACCAAGCTTACATCTACCATTTCCAGCTTGTAACCGAGGAACTAACAGCAGGGAGCCATTGGCAGACTGCCTGCATTTACATGCATGGATGTGAGATTGTACAATGCACCACAATAGCTGATGTGGACACATTTATATATCTGCCAAGGCAGATACAGGGGAACGATTTATAACTGTAGTTTTGACAAAAAGAGCTCGATGGTCCCCGAGTGCTAGAGTTGGGAACCTGCAAGCTGCAAGGTCAGCCCAGTCCGTTGAGCCCTTTAAAACATTTCCAGCCAAAAAAAGTTTTCATTATTAGCTGATTTCAAGTTCTCTGTACATGTTTAAGTAAGGAACATGTTCCTTTGTGGATGTAATGTTTTTATTTCATATCAGTCAGCATAGTTGGGCTGTTCATACTCTTTACATCTAGCCCTACAAAATAATCTTTGTTGGTCAATCTATCAATTGTTCAAGATAGACATGAATAATCTTAACAACATTGTTTGTCTGTAGTAGATCAATCACTTGTTTGTCAAGGTCCTGGCTGTATGTAAAATAAAGTTCATGTGTTGAAATGATGTATTTTGAAAAAAACGTGCTTGGTAATGATAGAACCAAAGAATGATCACAGATATTTTATAATTACAGAAAAGATGGCTGTATCCGAGGCAGTGTGAAGTAGCTAATGAAAGGGAATTTAAGCTAAAACTAATTTATCCTAGCTGTTATGAACAGAAACATTAACATATATTTTAATCATCAGCTAAATGGTAGAATCCAAATGAAGCTTTGCTCTCGAAAATGGCTTTTTAATGAGGTAAGACAGATACTTGTTTTTGATTTGTTAGCCTTTTGTGAGCAAAATTTACAGCACAAACTCAAACTTGCTTGGTAGTGAAAAAAGTTTATTAACAAGAAAAGAAAAAAAACTAACTGCTTTATATGTAAATGTACCAATGGTATGTGGGTCCTCAAATGGAACATGTGGAGTATATAATCCTTGAGTGTACAGTAAGTTGTAAAACGATAGAGTGTGTGCAGTTCAGATATCTCAGCAGAGCTGCCATGCTTTATCACAGAGTGGCACATGTCCGCCTTCACTGAGAGACTAACCACAAGGGGGTGGAGGAGTAGAGAGGTGGGGGCTAAGCTCCACTCCTCTGGCAGACCTTTTGTACAATTGGACATAAAATGTATAGGGAGGTGGGCATGTTTTTCAGTGGTAAAAATCTCTGCTATTTCTAGTGAGAAGCTCTTTGGTGTGTTGGCGAGGAGTTATGACTAAGCCATTATTTGTTTCCTGAGGAGCAGCAGGATACCCAATGTGCGAGATGAGAAAATGAGTGTACTCTGAGCTGGTGTCCTGCCTGCTGGCACCAATATGTAATTTCATTCCCCAGCCCCTCCAGTTTCCGTCTGTGCATACACATATTCATATACTGTAGGTAGGAGGGAGTAAATCAACGCTAATGCAACTTTGTCAAATCATTTACCTTTATATGACCGACATAAGTAGATAAATGCGAAGGCACAAAATCAAGTTTTATATAAATAACACCCTATGATGCTGTGTACTGTACGGTACACAATATTATGCACAAAAAAGAGATTCAAGTGCTTATTGGCTGTCATTATTTTATGCCTTTTGTTGTATCATGTGACTAAGAGCCTTGAACTGCAGACATGAAAGCATCTCTATCTCATACTATCATCAGGCACCACACAACACTCTCTTTGATCTAAAGTGGGAGCTACCAAATGAAACACATAGCTGTGAGAACCTATTTTACAGTGTGCCTCACTGCGCTCCATTGTTCTTAATAATGCTCTCTGCATTTGTGCAGCGTCTAATCAAAAAAGTTCATTTGAACTTTGGATGTCGCTGTAAAATAAGGTATTGTAAAAAAGCATAGTATTCTGAAATATTTCAGTGTAAACGTATACTGCTTTAAAAAACATTCAGAGTATTTACTTGTGAGAAAGGACATTTATGGGCTATTGACACCGTTTCCCATTGTTTCCTTCTTGGTATCAGAAGCTGGATCACTTCTGTCATTTAGGGGTCAGAGGAAGACCCCCATCCAAACTGTGCGTAACAGAATATTTCGCTTGACTGAATCAAATTTTACAGAATACAACAAAGTTTTTATCTGTGTCACATTGCTTCCATCTTGATCAATTTCCTAACTTCCCCCTCGCAGTTACGACAACTTCAGGAAGAGCTATTTTTGATGATGTGGAGCTCCTCAAGATTTAAAAAGGTACCCTGTCACCTGCTTTGTGTCAAACCTCATTTCACTGCCTCGAAGACTCTCAACCCCATGGGGAGCGGGCAGAGGGACTGAACACAAAGAGAACAAAAGACTACACTGCCTCAAATATCAGCAATACAGTAAGAGCATACCATGTGCCATGTATCAAGCACATTTAAATAACTAAATTCATAAACAGAATCACATCCCCCGCACACATGCATCTACTGTAGATCCCTCTCCCACTCACTCATTCAACACATCTTTTCCTCCTGGGTTGCCAAGGTAGCAGCCACTGTTGCAGTCAGGAGGCTCCCACTTTCAGTTCCCAAGGCCCTGCTTCCACCAACACAGACACACACTTGCCCACGTAGAAGCTCAGGGACAAACACGCACACACGCATTTAAGCCACCCCCTCACGGTGGCTCCCGGAGCCTCGGGGCCAGTGGACGGCAGCCTGCAGTGTGTGGGCTTGTTGTTTAGCAGTGTAGCTGAGAAAAGGGAGAAAGGCGGGTTGAGAGACTAGACAGAGGAGCCTCTTTAAAGTCATGGATAACCCTGTTATGTCAGCACAGAGAACTATAACATCCCAAACCAGCCTGGACCCCCTGAGTTCCTTTACCCCATTCAGGTCGCATAAAGTACATTAAGGAGAGCAAGGTTGGAGGGCAAGGAACCAGCCTGCAGGCCTACACTGCCTTTAGGTCCAAGGCTAGCACAGGGGACAATAACAACTCATGTGCTTCATGTAAAGGCCACCCAGATTGAAATGAAAGGCGACAGAGGCCATCTGACATGAGGGTCACAAGAGAAACTGTAGATATGCGAGCTGAGAACGGCCAGTTCTGGGTATAAAGATGAAGCAGGAGAGGAAAGCCAAAGGAAGGAGAGTGCTGAGAGGGGATACAGGACATTCTGAAACTTTAATGTTCACCTGCCTGCTTGTATATGCACCTCTAAGCCTGTCAGCTCTCCTAATACGTGGCTTTAGAAATGTCAAATGCTCTTTTCATCTCTTTCCATGTCGGCTTTGTTCACACTGTCTTCAGCCTTCAGCCTATTTTCAGGTTCAGATAAATGCAGCCTGTATGTGGGATACAAACACCCAACTGGATCTCACACAGCATGACTTCAGCAAGGATTTACAGCAGTTTGTAACCCCAGAAAAAAACATCACTTAGGTGTTTTAGGGGTAATGTTGGAAAAACTAGCCCAGGTTTGAACTTAAACCATTTATGTGATCAGTTTCCCCTTGGCATGATTGGTAATTTTCTGTGTACCGTACCATAATAAAGTTGTTTATCAGCTAAAAGGTAATTAAGGAGTATTACTTCTACTAATCTATTATCGTAATGGTTTGATCCAAGCCAGATATGCTTTATACATGTTTTAGTTTCATTAAATGAATAAAATTTATACCTGGCCTCAAGTAAAAAAAATGTATTCACAGCAGGCTTTCATGAAAAAGTGAAGCTGCTGTCTGTCAGAGGTGCTCCAGCTTGAACAACTTCACATCTGACATCGCTCTCCATCTATTTTTCATAGCCAACATCTGCTGGCTTGCTACATTGTCACTATAATTTGCATCAGTTCCCCAGATTCCCTGTATAAAACCAACAGAAGGAAAGTGACTAGAGTGCAAAAAATACTTCAGTCACCGAGCTTTGGGATTTTATGTAGAAATAAGAATTACTTCAGCTGCATGAAAAGAATAAAAGATGGGCACGCTTTGATGATGACGCATTGCAAATGCTGTTAACCGATGAACATAAGGGTAACGGCAGCAGGCAGGAAAATGCTATCAATATTGTAATTTTGTTGGGCTTATGGCCACTGTATTAATCAATCCACAAGATGTAGGAATGCAAAAACTGGCTGGCCGTAAAACTGTAAACCCCCTCCACCCCCCATGGCTCCTGTCCAATCGACACAGTCAATTCTTGCTTCAGCATAAAAAAGCTATTTACTTCTCCATATCATTATGAAAATAAATGTGTTCTTTTCTTCTGCAGAAATGCAGCTGATGCAGGAAAATTATCCTGTGAAATGACTTGCTGACAAGGATCAGTCAATTCAATTTCTGTGTGCGCTGGCATATGTAGATGTTTGGCAGTGCTGATTCAGTACAAGGCCATCATGAATGTTTCTCAAGTTCTCAAGAAGTATTTAGCTTGTGCCTTGATAAGGTATTGCTTGGATTTAGCTAGTAACTTTTTCTTCAATATATAACAAAAGATGGTTGGGCATATTAACACAAAGGGCTGTAATAGCTATATATTTCTTAGACTCTGAAAGCTCTTGCCGCTGTGACAAAGTAGAGTTAAGCTGTAAACACTCAGGGTGCATGACGTAAGCATAGCAGCTTGTGTACATTTTTTTTACAGAAAGGAAGTTTAAAAAGAGGAACTCAAAGGAAGTAGAGAGAAGCTGAGAAAAAAAAAGCTCTACAGCCATTTCTCAGTAAAAAATCAGGCTGCGCATCAGTAACTTTACTGAATAAAGAACTGACATGTTTTAACCATAATTGCACAGGATACACGCACCTACAGTTATGTTAAAACATGCTTTTCCAACACAACGTGGGATTCTTCTTGCATCTACACAGCTATGCAAGAATTGACAGGTGAAAGCCCAGAGTCTGTGTGCAGGTATGTCTATATGCGTGGGTTGAGGTAAGCTTGCTTTAAATAAAAGATTAACCTGGATGTCCCTGGTGTTTTATGAAAGCACCAGGCAGAAGTAGTCGTGCAAAAAGGTATGATGGTAGGCAAGCAGCCATGCAGGGAACAAGAAAGACACCCAGTGGTGGCTCCTCTACCAGCTGAAGTCAGCAAGGTGACAGACAAAGCTGAAGTGTCTATGCCTGCCAGCACTTGCCTGAGCCTCACGCCATCCTGGCGTCATTGGATTTGACAAGAGCAAGTCCAGAGAAGGTAGCAAGGATGCTGAGGACCTGTCTGTCTTACACACCTCCGAGGAGTTCAAGTGCTAACACCTTGTCAGCAGGTTAGTCAGGACTTGAACACTGCTGGAAAATAGATGCGCAGAGAAACACACATGCCAATTACTGTTTGAAGTGGGCTTGATCGTATTTTAAATTTTAAAAAGCAGATACAGAGTAGATCAAAGTATTATTAAGTAGAACCAGCCTTACCACTAGTTACAAAATACATATCAAAGTACTTTGGTGAATATTTCAGTGAGATTTTCACTCTACTAAAAACCAGACTTGTACTTTTAACTCAGAATAACAGAATATGAAAGAAGAATTCCCACCAGTATGAATAATTTGGAACTACTGAAATCTCTAACCCTAAAGTTTCAACATAGCTATAAAATACTCTCAACTCTAAATCTTGAAACAGTCAGAAATTTTAGAAGAAAGTCTCTAAATGTTGATCTTCCACACATTCATTTATACATTTTAATGATAGATGAGGAATAAGCTTTTAATGTACGCTTGAGCTAGAAAAAAATAGATCTCTTTAGACTTCCCACCCTCTCTCTCCGAAACCTGGCTTAGGCTGTTAATGATTTGGATGACTGTTAGAGAGCATGAAGCCTCTTGGCGTTCCCTGCTGGAAGGAATCAGTGCTTTGTTAGCCTAAAAGTTTGCATGGAAAAATTGCCCCCATGGGGGAGCAAAACAGGCATACACCGCATGGGGAGACAGAGGGAGGGCAGAATTTATTTATAACACTTTTTGCGTTGATGCTAAGTCATCAGATAGTCCTTATAGTGCAGAGCAGAGAAGCACCATAAACGGCTATGAAGTGAGCGAACAAAGATTCTCATCCCTCTCAGTCCCCATTTAGGAGCGGAGCAGATTTACAGCGATGCTGTTCGTTTCTCAAACTCTCTCCAAGTATCTGCTGCTCGCTCGACTCCTTGCTGTGCCTGCTTGGCAAATCACACTTAAAGGGAGGGAAGAAAAGAACCAGGTGGAGAGAGAATGTGGTGATAGCAATGATGATAGCATGTGGTATCCCAGGGATATTTTTGCACAAAACATCCACCATTATCTTGACGTATCCAACTCTCAGGCTCCATTTTGTGACCCATTATGGCATAAGAGAAAGATTGTCCTAAAGAGGAGCCGTGGAGCAGCAGAAATATGCTTCGAAGAATGAGAGCCCTGGAGGAGGCAGCACTGATCGGCCTGCTGCCATCCCCGCTTAACAGTCAAACTGTCATGGACTTTTAGTTAAGAGGGAATCAAATTTAATGATTTAGCTTACATACATATCTGTAAATGGGTGTGTTTCTTTCCCATCACGATCGGCCTGCTTGCTATCCCATAGCTTGGTGATCTTGCCTGCCTGCCTGGTACTCTTTAATGAGATTATCAGGAGTAGAGTGTCAGTAAGTAGGATCTAAAATGAAAGCCATTATGGAGCATTATCAGAAAGCTGCATCCCCCCACCCCCTCCCACCCCCCTCCTCGCCAAAGATCCATCTGCTGCACGGCCACCCACACAGTCACTACGCCCAGATTACAGCCGTGATTAGGACTGCAAAGTGCTGCTTAAATTAAACACCTCTGGAGAACATGTGGCACTTTGCTGCACGGCTGAGTCGCCTGCTTCAACAAACTGAGGAGAACAACGCTATAAGCATTCCATAAAACAAATCCACTCCAACGCTTGAAGACTTACACCAGTATGAATAAGTCAAAGTCTTATGATGCCGTGTTTTATCTGATTTCTTAAAAAGCAGATTTCTAAAACTTTTCTGTGCATCAGACATGTTCAACAAAGGCAGTGTTTTACTTATCATCGATCTTGTAGTGTCATCAGTGGTAAAGTATAAACTGTTTGCTAAAACAACACAGTTTTTCAGCCAATTAACCACTGGGAAACTTGTGTTTTGACGGTACAAATAAGCATGAAAGGAAATAAATTTTTAGAAAAAAATCGATATGTGTATTGAATTCACAAGTGTGTGCAGAAAGTCTTTGCATTTATAACAGGATACAGCTTTGAAGCTCACCCTTAAAGTTAGATCCAATAAATAGTAAAATGAAGCTCTTTAGCCTAAGGTGGACTTCTCAAGGAGACCTTCTTCTGCTTAACTATACTCTCTTTAATTTAACCAAAAGTCTTTCCAATGATTTTTCCCATATGAAGTTTGGTTTAAAAAAACTACAAACTGCCATCATTTACCAGATTAACCAAGGCTTTTGGCTGAAATTACATCTCTACTTGTTAAGTAATGTACTAGTAAGTGTATATTAGTAGAACGCCATCAGAGCAGTGAGAACATGTATGCTGCTGCTTGAACTAAATTAATAATTTCTGAAAATAACATCAGAAATATTAGCAGTCTTGAAGGCTATTTGTTCTATGTGAAAAAAGCTACAAAAATAAGAAGTTTGCTTCATGCAAATTCTTCCAGCAAAATCCCATCAGTTCTTATTTATTTCACCAGCTCCCTGTTTGTCAAAGAACAGATTTAAACATCCTGCTATTATAGACCTTGAAACACTAAATGTTCTTGGACTGCTTGTCAATTATAAATCATGCAGAACTCCATGCATTTAGAAACTTGCCTGCTCTTTTCCCAGGAGCAGAACTAAACAAGATGAGGCAGCATTTATGCTTAACTTTAGAACAAACTTCTTGAAAACCTGTGATGTTTAGAAACTGCTGGTTCCATTAAACCAGGACAGAAAACACTTTTGGTTTACACAGGCTTCACAATAATAAACTGTTTACCCCTTCATTGTTTCTTGTATTGAATATTTTTATCATAATTCTTTTCTATCTTTTCTTTGACGTCTTATAAAATGCCTTTTATCCCCTTGCATATAAATTATTGTATTAAAATAAACTTGCCTTATTTAAAATTTCTCTTTCAAAACATTGCTGAGAAATAACACTATTATCAAAAAGATGAATGGAGAGGGTATGGGAATGCAGCAATGCAGAAAATGATAGGTTGCTCTGCTTAAATGACATCAAATGCTTTCAAATGGAAACCAAAACTAGAAGCTGAAGCTCGAGGATAACCAAGCATTGTCCAAAGCTACCTGAGGGTTTGATAACAATTTAAAGACACATCTATGAGGTTCAGCAACTACCAAGGAGCAAATGTATCGCTACACAGTTGAAAAACAACGGCAGAGGAGACACATGACCAGGCATGAAAAGTACTCATTATTTAACTTGTTGCAGTTATTTTGAACACATTTGTAAGTGACCTCCTCTGTGTTATATACTTTCTGCATACAGAATGCAAAGAGATCTAGGAAAATAAAAAGCACAAAATAATGGTTCAAAAGTAAAGCATACGGTGTAGTTGAAAACTTAATCAATTTAAAGCAATTTTAACACAGATTTTTCCCTTTTATTTCTGTTTATGTAAACAAACACGTTGCAACATGTCACAGCAATGCTGGAGAACTTCATTCAGGAATTCATAACAAGTATTTGGCTGCTGTTGCTGTTTGGGTTTTGCACTTCATACTCTGCTGAGGCTCTACTTTTGACATCAGCAGCCAGGGTTTAGAAACCCACATGTATTATGACAGAATCAACATGTCTGACTAAACAGGCGACCCTGTTAGTCTCTGCAGTAGATTATGTCCTAAAAGGATTATATTATGTTTACACAGGAAACTATATATACACATGATACTCATGTAAACAAACTAAGAGTTAATCTTTCCTTACAATTCCAATCATGTGATCACCTACAAATGACTTTTTTTTGCCTAATTTAAACATGTGTTGGTATATAATAAGGTTCAGGTAAATTATTTGGAAAGATCCAAAATTACAAAGTAATTTTCTGCTTTTATTACTTGTAAATCTATGAGCATAAAAAACAAAACGCCAGTGTGATATGATTAGTCCCCCTTTCATACCTGTGATCTTATCACGAACTAGCTTGCAGGACTCGATTTCTCCAATGCTACCGAACAGGCTGCGGAACTCCTCCTGGGTCATGTTCTGAGGCAGGTAGTTTACTATGAGGTTCGTCTTGCTGTCGTCGTTTGTTGGACCGGTCTGCATTGGTGAAGGGCAGCCACGGCTGTTGGTGGTGGGGCCGTTGGCTGTGGTGCCTCCACCGCTGGGGCCGTTTGTCACTGGGGCCTCCATGTTACTGATGATCTGCAAGAAAAAGCAGGAGGAGAAGAAGGAAATTGAGAAGAAGGTTTATCAGGGAGAAAGAACAGTGCAGAAGGAAAAGATGGAAAGACATTCATTAGCATAAGACCAATGTTTTTAAAACAAAGACACAAAAATGCTATGGAACCATCTAAATACAGCAAGAAAAAAAAATGTGTATTTTTTTTTTCTTTTTTTTTTTTACATCCCCCCCACATTTTTAGACGAAAACTGGAAAAAGGAAAGCCAAAAACACTTGATCCTCCTTGATTTAACTACCAGCCAATCTATAACATGTATTGAAATTTAAAAGCTATTATTTAAAATATTTAAATATATACATATATTATTTTATACTCTGATACATTTCTCAACCAACTCTTCACATTCCTATATAATATTATATAACTTTTTTCTTTTAATTATGTCTCAGACACATTCTGTTAAACTGATGACTATCTAGTTAGGTCTTATTCTGCCTAATTTTAGACATTTTAATCTACAGTAAAACAACATTTTCAGGCATACATTAATGAGAAATTTAAAGTTCTTGTTGCAGTATGTAGCTCCAAACCACAGTTTCACCATTGTTCCTTACATTTGATATGAGATCTTTTTTTTAAAGGTTGCATAAATGTTGCATAACAACAGCAGTATTTCCTGTATGTATGCTGTATTTTCGGGGCTCTACAGAGTAACTAGCTGGATAAACACTTGTATTTTCTGTTCTTGGCCTGAATTTACCTATTTTTCCCAAAAGGTGATTTATTTTTTAAGTAGGAAGATTTTCTTTCATAGATAATATTCCCTAAAGCTTTTATAGAGCTCTGTAAATCTTGGCATGGCAACGTTTCACACTTCAAACCCAAAAAAGGAACACCAGGTGCTAGTTAGAGGTTTATATAAGACAAGTTTCATCTGTTAACACATAAGGAGGCTGTGATCACTGGCAAATAGTTGGTAGCTGTATTGTACTCAGATTGTTTTTAAATTCTTGGAGCTAACACCTAAATTTAGGTCTCAGCTTTATTCTTTAATTCAAATGCAAAAACTGAACATTTTTAATTTATTTGAAAATACTTCCTTAAATAAAAAGGCAATTCAAAGAGGATCAAGTGATAAGTTGATTAAAAAATTGCCAAAAAACTCAACAAATACCTTTGACATGTAAATACAATTCAACACCATCTTATACAGTCATCATTTAAACTCTTCATAAATACAAAAACAACATTATCATTTTAAACTCTAATGCTATTAAACAAAGCCTTAAGGAGTTAATCTAAATTACTTATTAGATCTATAAGTGTCATTTTTTGTATACATGCACAGTAACATACACAATTATTATGCTGCACATGCATTTCATTTCTCCAAACATTCATCAATACAGCTGACACAAAGAATTTAAACATCATAATCTGTCTTAATCTCTTCCTAGTTCAGTGATGGCTGTTGAGGTCTACAGGAGAGGACAGCAACAGGGCAGCCCTCCAGCTGGCAGCCTAGTGGCTGATGCTGCTGATGTGACAGAGGGAGGTTTACATATTGATATAGGTGGCTTCTTACTGAGCATCTTCAGATCAAAGGGTTTTATAGAGTGACTAAGGTCATGAGAGTCAGGTCTTTGTGGTTTTCTGCCCAAATACTCTATTTTTTGCTTATTTCAATATTAAGAGAAACCAAAAACAGAGATTTCTCAAACATATCGACTCAAGCATAAACCAGAATGGAGACTATTTTGACCTCAGGTTTTAAATTCTGTGTTTTTAGTCTCTGTTAGAGTGTAGTGATGGTGATTCTGCCCCAAAAGTCGTGAAAAAATAAATCTAGAGGATAGTGTAATCACATTCTGTGACAGAAGAGTAAAAGCACTTTATGACCCAACAATATGAGACCAAACACCTTTAATCAGATTATTTGTAAGTCATCTCTCAGATCTCTTCCTTTTCATTTTTCCATGATTCGGTCTTCGTTCTATTTTTACCTATCCTTAAGTATGAGCAGAAAGGCTGCATGAGAAAGCAGGCTGGTTTTAGCAAAGGAGAAACGACAAGTCCTGCTTCTCTCTATTTCTGGATTATCAAAAGGCGGGGCTCGTGTTCTAATAATATAGCTCAAAGCACAACTTAAAAATTTATTTCTAACTCCAGAAATAGTTTTTTAGGGAAAAGCAAACAATCAAACAGAAAAAAATTACACACCTACAATATGCTAATTTCTTGGTTTTAATCGCCTCCCTTTTGTCCATACATTTATACATGATGAAATTAATTTTACATCAGACTGTGTGCTTTTATAAACAGATATACTGAGGTGTTTTAGTTCTGTGAGTGTAACAATAAAAGAGTAATTCTAAATGTAGTTAATTTATTTTAGCAATCCTATCTCAGCTCATATTAAAAACAGGTTTGTTACAAACATAGTGACACATCTCAAATGTTGTTGTTGTCCTCTTAATTATTATTTACAGCTGATGAAAACCCCAGATTCAGTTTTTACGAGAATTAAAATCTTACATAAGACAAACAAACAGGATTTTAAGGAAGGAAATGTCAACCTAATGAGAAGTATGACCTGAACTGTAGAATAATCACATTCGGCACTCGGTCAAAGGTTCTTCTGCATGAATTACAGCATTAATACAGCATGGCATAGAGGTGATCAGCCTGTGGTTCTTTTGAGGCCTTCAGGAAGCAAAGGAAGCTTAATAGCTGCTTTCAACTCATCTGTATTGCTGCTTCTGGTCTCTCATGCTCCTCTGGACAATATTCCAATGCTTTTCTTCAGAATTTATCAAGATATTAATCAAACACAATGATACTATGCTCATTAACCTAAGTATGTGACGGTCAAGCGGTGGCGGCAGAGGGAAGCAGACCAAAAAACAGAGATGATATCGTTCATGAATCAGTAAGTCTGTTAACTTCAAACTACACCACAGACAGCATGGAGTCTGTTCCCTTTTAACTTTTGATTTAGAGTCTGGGAAATTAACTTAAAATAAAAGGGAAAAAATACATTTCTCTGAAAAAAAGTCTTATTTGACCACTGAGCAGATGTCCTTTCTCCTTCACTCCTGTAAGACACTTCTAATGTTTTCTCTCTTGTCTTCCAGTTATGCCATCACCTCCTGAACCCCAGTGTGCTTCTCTTGTATTTTGTGAGCAGTTTTTATACCACACTAATTCCCAGAAACACCCACGTAGGTGTATTAGCAAAGTGTTTTATGGGTTTTGCATGTTACTGACTGTCTGCTGTCAACAATATACTGTAGATCCATCCATCCATGTATGTCATGGGGTGGCTGGTTCCTAAGCATTACCTTTTTAGGTAATGTTTACATTTTCTCAAGAAAAAAAGCATTCTTGTTTTTTTAATAGCTGCAAGCAATAATCAGCAAAGGAACACTAAAATAGAGAACATGACTGTGTGTAATAAATCTATCCATGGAATAATATATGTTTGTAATATGAAATCAGAGGTAGTTAGAATTTATTGTAAATCTTTGTCTTATTTCTATTAACAGCTTAACTCTAAAAATACATTTAAAGCTGATGGTCTATTTTAACTCTGCCAGATTAAGGTAATCTCTCCAAAAAACCTCCATCAACAATTTTGCTGGCTAGTTTACCTGGAGGTAAAATACTCATTTTTTTCCCTGAACTGTCAAACAATTTAAGCGAGGATATTTTTTCTACCCTCTGTCTTTTCCTCTTAAGAAAAAGACTAAACAGAATCGCACCAGCTCTCTGCTTCCTGTTGCAACCACACAAATCCAAGCACAGGTTTTCCATGCATTAGCAGTGAGTGGAAGAGTGAGTACACACTCAAAAGGCAGCACACACATACAGCGAGTGAACAACGGCTCAGGCCCACAGCAGAAAACAAACAGACAGGGAAATGTCTAAAAGCTCTTAAGATGAGCGCTGCATGCAAATTGTTCTTTTGACAGTATCCTTCCCTGCTCACTCACCGCTCTGCCACAACAGAGATACCGAGACAGGCTGCGAAAGACGAAGAGGGAGGGGAGAATGGCGTCTACTGTAGCCATAACAGAGTCGATTGGAGAGGGCCTTATTAAATCTGTTTACATTCCCTGCTGAGCACCATTCTGTCAGAGAGACTTTCAACTCAATGGGACATATTCTGAGGAGTTTTTACACCAAAATGGCTGCCTCTAATTAACAGGGACCTGCCGAGTCTCAGCAGCCAATTATGTTGCTCTCCTCATCCCTGCCCACCAGCGTTGGTGCTGCTCAGTGGTCCACTTCATGTTAGTTGTGAACACTCCAGCTGTCCCAGCTTTCCCACTGTGGAGCCTGGTGCTGGAGACACAATTCATTGCATCTATGTCTTGCTGACTGTGCACAAACACAGCCCTCTTGGAGGTTAGTCCTAGAAGTTATAATTCAAGTACTGCATGGGAAAGGCAGCACTTTTTCTTTGTAAAAGTAATGCACCTACAGGAAAAAACTTATTAGACCACTGCTGTTTTCCTCACATTTTTGCTCTAAAGATATATGACAATGAACAGGAAAATAAAACAATGGTGCTCTGATATTTTTCTACACATCTGCACATCAAAATCTTACAACATTTTTTGTTCCTACCTAAAACCATCATTTCCAAAAAATAAACAATGTTTACAACTATGAGGTCACAAGTTTAGAGACCCTTTAAGGTTTTACCCCTTCAATATTTTTACATTCTATCATTTAAAAACACCACATCTCATTTTACTTTATGGGGATTTCATTTAAAAGACAATCTGTGGCATGGAAGCAAAAGAGTACACATAAATTAAGTCTGTAAACTTTACCTAATCAGAACTGTGCCATGTATTTATATTCAACTTACTTGAATAAATTCTAAAATCAGGTTTTGGTGTCATTTCAGCTGCAAGTCTCTACAAGGGGGTATTACTGTACAGGCCTTGCACATGTGTAAAGGAAATTTCTTTCCAAAGTTTTCTTTTCAAATGTCTTAAGCTCAGGGATTGAGACAAACATAATTTAATAATGTTAATTTAATAATGTTAATAATGTTTAATAACATTAATTAATGTTAAGACTTTGATAGGATCATGCTAACACAATAATATGCTTTTTAAAATTCATTGCACTGTATTCTTTGGCTGTACATGTTAACCTGTGAATACTGACTAGCTTCTCTTTTCCGACAGCATAATGCTGCCACTCCATGATTTAATACGGGACCAGTGTTTAGGCCAAGGCTAGTCCTCCATAACACATCGCAATGTTGGCCTTATCAGAGAGCACCTCCTTTGCCTGTTTCAGATCTGTGGGATAAATTCTGGTACCGATGTTCTGCATCTCTGCGGTGTTTCTTTTATTAATACTTTCTTTGTCCAGCTTGTCAGTTACGTGAAAGGCCATATGTTAGTAGTAATGCTGTGTTCTTTTATTCCTGTAAGATGAATTGAACAGGGCTGTGTGAGATTTAATAAGCTACCTAACATGCCTAAATATTTACAAACCTATGTGTTTTTTTTTACTATTTTAAAAAATAGACCTTTATCTACAAATACACAGCAGTTTAGTAAAAGCTTTAAAAAACATTGAAGGGGAGAAACAGTACTGAGGAAGGTTAAAAGTACTTGAGTGTTCAAAAACAAAGAAGATAAGGCAGAAAGGTAGATAAAATTTGAGTTGGACTCTGAGTGTTTTAAAAGAAGAAAATCTCTCTTAAAAATCACAGCAGACCTGTGTGAATAATTTGAACCACTAAAGCATGAATATGAACACAGGAATTTAAATTTCAATGCGGATGTATTAAAATCAAGAGAAAGAAGTGCCTTTATCTACTGAACCCCTTCAAATAAGTACAAGTGATGAAAACACCAGCAGCAGAAATAGCTTCCTCTGGCAGCAATCCTCCCTGCTTCTTTTACTCTAAAGCCCCTACCCATCAATCTCTATACTGCATCCAACTGTCTCAGTCAGCAGCATCACCAACCAGTGCCCAGATATGTACACAGTTAAATATCAGATCATATCACTTCATGGGTGTATAAAATGGCTGGGCCATCCATTTGGCAGAAATAGTCTCCTTACCATCTTTGGCTGTGTCAGCAATCCCTTCTCTGCCCAGCCCTGGAGCTGTGGGAGCTCTGCCTGACGCCACTGTGTCTCTGTCGACCCCTATGGAGCGGAGCACAGGGAGGGAGGGACGCACAGCCCGCCGTCAACATCATACACTTACTTTGCAAAGTTAGGGTTATGGTGGGATTGGGAAGTGGAAGGAGGGGGGTGGGGGGTGGTAAGAATGTGTAAAAATGTGCCATTTTTTTTATATACACTGTTGTATTTTCAATGTCACCAGTTAAACTATAGCAAAGACAGGCAGCTCAGGAGGACATTTTATAGGCATGAAAATGGAAATGAGAATTATAAGACATACTTTTAGTACATTTCTAAAATTACTACACCAAGAAATGTGTTTATTGAAGCTTGCAAATTGGTGTTGTGACTGCAATGACCTTGGTGAGGGTTTATAATGAGGGCTTCCCTCTTGTTCTCTGAGGATAAACAAGCCTCTGGTTGAAGAGACAGAAGCACCACAAATGAGCAGGAACTCTGTTCACTGGCTTTCCAGAGTGAAAGGGAGCTTAAACGCCTGTAGCTACCTATGGAAGCTGCAAGAGCCAATTTAGCGAGAGGGGAGGAAGGAAGGAGGTATGACCTCTGCCTTCATTTACTCCTTCAGAAAGACGAGGAGTGGGGAGTGACGAATCAGCTGGGAGGACGAATAAAACGGCAAGGATTGAATAATGGGGAAGACACTTCCAATTGTTCAAAGGCAGGAAAGGCAGGAGTGGGAGAGAGAAGACAGAGTCTGTACATGTTCTGTTGTCAATGTGTCTTGTAAACTAAGGCAGGAATGCATAATGGAGGTCTAAATGAGAATGAACTGTCAGTTAGAGAGGGGGGAAGAGGATAGGAAGGGGCGGAGAGGTCAAGGTAGGAAGGAAGACAAGACAGTCCCCAGCTGACAAGTGGAGGTAAATATTGAGATATTTTTGGCATCATTACAAAGACAAATCACTCAAGCCACCTCTTGTTTTAGTGTGGCGAGGGTCAAAGGTTAACTATTGATAATGGGTTGGAGAGAATATGGAGTTGATTGGGACAAAATGGTTGTGAAGATTTAAATTTGTTTACATTTCCAATGTTTCTTTGGTGCAATGGAGAGTTAATATGAATAAAAAATCTACACACCTCTGTTACAATAGCAGGTTTTTGGGAAGAGACAGAATAAATGTTTTCAGAGCTTTTCCATCTTATAGTCCCTATGTGACCTAAAACCACTACAAGTCAACTGAAACAGATGCAATAATGTAGTTTTATAATTCGAAACACTCTTAAATATTGTATGAGTTTCCCTTTGATTTTATAACAGCCATTAGTCTTTTTTTCCTCTGGTTTTTTCCTTGGGTTGGGGCTCCATCAGCACAACTTGGCAATGTTTGACTATTGTTCTCTTCGAAAACACTCCAAATATTTTAGATTATGAGGGTATTTTGTTTACAGAGCATTTCACAATCGTCTGATACCTTTTAGCAGAAGGCTGGGCTGAAGGTTTGCTCCTTAGTTTTGATGAACTTACTTACTTTTTACATTTTATCTGGCTTGAAGGTTTATCATAAGTATACTATTTTTGCCACCCTACCCAAAGAGATGAGGAATATTCTAAACACTCTTCACAAATGCCCCACATCTACATTCACATCTAGCCAAGAAAGATACTGCAGATTCTTTAATCTAACTTCAGGTCTTTGTACAGCAAATGTAACAAGTTTTTATCTCAACTTTTCATTTAACTTCGGGGGACATCTTTGGTATACTGCTAATGTGACTGTGGCATCACATGACTGTGTACACTGTGTTCAGTATTATATCTAATGCCTCGGAAGTCCTTTTGTACCTTTTGCCCGACTGATCTCTTTTGACAGCGAGATCCTTCTGGCTCTTCAAAAGGTCTTACTGGACCATGACTTCTTCTGTGAAATGTGACTTAAAAGAAAATGCCAGGAAATGCCCAATAGAGAAGCAAAATTAGATTTGTGGTTAAACTACACGATGGCAGACATGTGCTGAATATTTCAAATTATCAGTTCAGTTTTAAAAGTTATAGATTATATTAGAATTGATAAAAGATCTGATAATTTGTTCTGGTCTCCCTTTTTAATAACAGTGGTGTGCAGAATGTATATGTATATTGTAGGCATACAAAATACCAAATTGATAGAGTGCATTGTAAATGGTGACATTGAAATTTAAATCCCAAGGGGCTAATATGTCCTACCTGATATGAATTTAAAGCCATTAAATACAGTAGAGCATAACTGACCAACATTCCTTAAATCAAGAAAATGAATGGCAAAGAAAATGCATGGCACCAAAGGGAAAGGGGGTGTGCATGTAGTATGCATATCATATAGATTTGTCTTATACATTAAATGTAAACTTGAAAAGCTACCCTGAAAAAGGAAATGTTAGGCAACAATTTTCACCCACTCTGCAAAGCCGTCACTTTACACACTAAGGGAGTGGCGTGCTGCAGCAAGCAGACAGAGCAGGATTTTGGCTGTATGTTAAAAATGCAATGATACACATAGCAGCAAGCGGATGCATATGGGTCTCAATTCCAAAATCTGATGTAGAGCAGGGGTACAAAATGTCAGGAAAATGAAGCTTATGTCTGTTAGAGTTTAAGTCTCGGCATCTGATTTTCACACCCCTTTTGATACTATGTGTTGACCTATTCGATTAAAACAAAAGTTACAGCTGACACATACACACAAACACCCACACATTTCTTTCCAGTGCCCACTATCCTTAGCTTTATCACACAACAGCACACATGTGCTGCTTCAGATAGAATCTGCAGTACAATTACAGGAGCCAACCACTGAGATGAAAAACCGCTCATGGATACATTTTCAATTATTTAGGGAATACATTTCAGTCGGCTCTCAGATGCCGAAAAAAGTTATTATATAATCAATACGCTCTATAACATCATTAATATTTGATGGCACAAAAGTGCTTCCTGTCTCCCTGGGCTTCCGGCCAGTAGGATCTGGGCACTGCAGTCAAAATAGGACAAACCTTATCTGCCTACAGAGAAGAAACATTTGCTTTTCTCTAATACCTGAAAAAAGTTCCCTTTCAAAAGCTTCACACAAAGTCCCCTGGACCACATTTGGACCGAAAATTAACATGATCATAGTTGAGAGGAAATCTGCTTTCCTTTCAAACAGCGTGGTCACCGTTGTCACTCCTCGTCTGCTTTTAGTCAATAAAACTGAGATTTTATTATTGCTGGCCTGTTGCAAGCTTCCCTCTCCCTCTAACTCATACAGGGCTTAGACAATCAATTTACCCTTCCTTGACCGGGATAGATGGAGGCTGGAGAGACTGCAGAGCAGAAGCTGTGATGCAGGATTACTTTACAGATAGACAAACTATCCTGAAGCTACAAAAGGGAGCCAGTTTTCATCTGATCTGTGCTAATATACATTGTCTCAATATCTTAAGTAATATTTATCATTTTTAGTCTTCTTTTAAATCAATTGCAGCAGCAGAGATGATAGAAATCATGTGTGCCCCTTTCTCTGCACCCCAAAAGTTGTCACCTGATCTTCTTAAGTGAAAGTGACTCTGAATTGCAGTTCCTATCAAACCAACTGAGACACAAAGAGATTAATACGACTTTACTATCTCAGTTCCTTTGCCGGTTGGGCTGCGTGTAATGCTCTCTGCGCTATTGATTTTTATATTTCTCTCTCCTCTCCCTTTCTTCCTGGCCATCTCTCGATCTCACCATCGCTCCACCTCCAACAGCCCCTTCCAAGCTTCTGAAATGTCCTGCGGGTCAGACGGATGCTGGGCCGGATCAATCAGGAAAAGTAATCTGGGACGCCTCATGCACGCAAGCTGCCACGCACACATCACAGGTACTGACACAAACACACGCTCTTCCTGTGATGCTCTCTGGCCTGCCTGCCTCCACTCCCATCGATCTGCATCTACTTTACCAAATGGATTCTTCTCCTCTTCTATCCTCCTCCACCTCTTTTCTCTCTGTGTGACTCAGAATAATAAATGTTCCAGACCGTGCAAGACGTGTATGTAAGCAATTTTTCATTTAACTTTGGCTTGACTTCTTTTTTCCCCCCTCTTCCTCCTCTCTTCTATTTCTCTTTTCTTTTTGTTGATGTTTTAGTCATTCACTGGGAATGATGCAGCTTTCTCAGACTCCCTTGTAGTCTCTGGGGAATGGGTGCACGCTTGTGTGAGGTCAAAGGTCATTATAGAATGAGGCCTGTTACATGTGGAACCCCAACAGAAGACAGATTTATCAAAGAACAAAAGAACTTGTTTGCCTGTGGGAAATTTTGTTTTAAATATTCAAGGTTTGTGTTTATTTTAAAATATGAACTACAAAGGTTGATTATGAATTTAAGGCTGTTATTTTTTACGGGGGGCAATCTGTAATTATGAAACCTGTATTAAGTAAACATTGGAAAAAAGAAAGGATGACAGATTTGAATTAAAGACTAATGGGAGGAGGGATGTAGAGAATATCAAACAATGAAATGGCAAAAGAAAGGGATTTAGTTTACATTGAAGAAAGAAAAAAAAGGACACAAGGAAGGGAGGGAGAACACAAGGAAGGAAAGGTGGACATATAGAATGGTGAAAGTAAAGAAGTGCATAAGGAGCTACATCAAAATTTAAGGAAAGAAGAAAGGAAAAAGAAAGGAGAAATAGGACTCTATAAAGAAAATGAAGAGGTGCGACACCATATGAGAGGAAGGTAGGAGGTAGGTAATGGCTGCATAACAATTTTAACCTTCCCTATTTTGAACTTTTGGAATCTTATCTTTCTGCATCTAACTTTTGTCAACACTTCATACTCACTTTACAACAACTAATTCAACTTTAAAGGAATTGTTTTTTATCTCGTTACATTTACTGTAAATGTGGTGCTGTAGAAAAGTCACACCAAGGATGTTGCTTAGTTTATTTGGTTCAATTAGATGATTATTATTTAGGAAGTGGAAGCTTTTTCAATGAGAAGGGTGCATCTAAACAATCAAAGTAGCGTTACATAAAATCCACAGGAAATAAATACCGTTTAAATTAAATCACACATGAGTATGAACTCATTTGTTAACAGGTGGAAACTAAAATGAGGAAGCAGTGGGCGGTACAAAGTGGCAAAGAGGTGAAGTTACCCTGGGGTATTATCAGCAGGCTCCCACGATTATCAGTATACGTAACATGTAGCTCAACCTTTACCTTAACTCATTTCATACCTACATATTTTACATCTTTTCTTCTTTACAGCTGCAAACAAACCATCTCCTACTCATGCCCTTAAACCACTGTTTTCAAGTTTCATTTTTGGGTTGAGTAATATGTTTTATTGAATTATGGAACTGAATGCATAAAACAATTTTATATCTTTAAAACTCAAATGTAATAATTGAATTCATCATCCTTCACAATCTATAGCTTATTCATTATGGCTCTGATCTCCATTGGGTATCAATCTAATGCCATAAAAATGATTAAAATCATTATGTCTGGGATTATTAGTACTTCTGGAGTCATGTAGGAAAATCTCCCAACAGTATGCTGATTGATATGAGATGAGGCATCAAGGATTAAATGACTGCTCTTTAGAGCTATAAAACAGCACACAGGCAAAATGGCCAGCACTACTATTTTTACAGTAAAATTATTACACAGAATTTAAGACAGACAATCTTTTAATAAAGATATTTAGGTAATTTTACTATTTTCCTTGTAAGCCAGACAAATATTTAAATAAAAAAAAGAATTATGGCTGATAACATTTTTATGGCTGATGCAATTTTTCCCACACAAGGTAAAAACTCAAAATTATACTCCTTTGTGGGCAGTCAAAAAAGAAGATCCAATGCTTTAAGCACAATGACCTGTCACTATATATCTGCATATATAGATAAGAGCCACATTATGTCTGTAGCACACACATATTAAGCCTCCATTACTCAGCCAAACTGTGGGCGGAACTGGAGCCATTTGTCCACTGGCTGAATCCCAACTCTGCACCAACGCAGGCAGAAAATTGGTGAGCATCTTGACTCTAGAGATGACACTTCAATTTGTGCAGCTCTAGTGACTGGTGCTCTGCAGTTCCTCCCCTGTGGGGGTGTGAGATCAGCTGGACACCTGCCTGGTGGTTTGGCCGGAGCTCGGGGCACAAGAGACTGGGCCTTGGAACGGAAAGCCTAGCCTTGCCCGTCAGCCCCATCCCTGTCCCTGAGCCCTCCAGCCCTGGCCTTGGCCTGGCCTCTTCGGTCCTCATCACTGTTCCTCTAGCTTAACTCCTGTGCCAGTAGCAGTCCCTCACTCTCCCCTCTTTACTCCTAATTCCTGATCCAACTGTCAGCTGTGGCGCCATCTCTCCTCTCAGACAGCAAATCCACATCAACAGCTTGCCAGCCTGTGTCTCACTTCTTGCCACTGCAGCTTGCACCTCGACTTCCAGCTCAAGCCGAATCAGTAAAATGTCTTTGCTGTGAATCAGTGTCAGTCCTGTTGTAATCCCGGGGTGTGACGAATGGCAGTGATCGGCCGAGGCACTAAGGACATTTTGAGGATTAAAGAGGCTAAACCATTGTCCCATTCTGAGCTCTTCCCTCTCTAATTAAACCAAAAATGTTGATAAGGTCTTAGTAATGATCGTATCTAACGAGAGCCACCCAATATAAAGCAAATGTAGAGAACCAGAGTGTTTAAAATACTAATATCCAAAGGGACATTTCTAAGTTTAAAAAAGTAATTTACATTTTAAATGTTGGTAAATAAAAAACCTGGCATATGTGGTATATTCAGCCTGGTTTATGTACATTTACAAATGTTGACGCTCACACCTGACAGAAATAACCCGGGCCTAGGGTACTATAGGTGTACACTTCCGTTCCGTTACATCAAAATGGAGAGCAACAAAGAGAGGAAGGGTAAAAATGTGGCGGTATTTCAACCAACATTGCTGATGCAATATGTAATAATCACAATGAGGGCTTCTGCTGGTTGAAATAAGCTGATTTTATGACTTAAGACCTTTTTTATTTAAAATGAACACTTGTTGGAATTATGAAACCAACAGAATATGTTAATAATTTCTTAGATTTAATTTGATAAAATTATATTTATAATATATTTTTAATAGAGTTTAAAATGATGGTTTTCCTCTAAGCCAAACCCAGTATAAATACATGCTAGAGCAATGAATAACATTTTTAACTGCATAAACATAATTTTTAATTAGTTTTGTTAAGAAAATGTTATTGGGATTTGTGGGCAAAATAATATATTTCTTTGCTTTTTGATTTCTGAATCAATGGTAGAAAAGCAGTCATTAGGCTTTTCCGGGTCATTGCTATTTTTCTGGTTTTGTTTGAGGTTAAATTTGGACCAATTCAGCTTTTTTTTCTAAGTCAATGCTTTAGTTTCTTTGATAGAGGAAGTAGTTTAAATAAAAAATACTCAAAACAAGTGAAGGAATTGGAAGATTATCCCTCTTTATGTATCCCAAAGCATTACCCAACATTTAACAAATGAAAGAATCAATTACATAGTGTTGATCGATATCAATGGGAGTTCTTTTAAAGTGTTTAATTTTTAGGAAAATCAAATCATTTATTTAGCTGACTAACTTATTACTAGCTAACACCATTTGTAAACGTGGGATCTGTATTTGTTTCACAGCATAACTTTTGAATTCCAGAGCCACAACTTCTGTAGAAAGTGTTAATTTATTACATAAATTGTCAAAAAAAAGTACAGATGGAGCAATTAATAAAAATGTGTTTTAAAAAAGGTAGTGCTACATTTATTAAGAGGACCAGTGTGAAAAATCATTAAGAATTAAGAACGTTAAACACAAAAACTGAATAATTTTGCAATATCATTAATGCTGATATCTAAACAACTCATAGGACTTGTCTCAGTTTATAACAGCAATAATATTATTATTTGCAAGATTTAAAAAACAATGGAAATAAGCAGATCCTAAACTGTGGGACAGTTTTGCTGACTGTTTGCAAGCCACAAATTTGTCTTAATATACAGCAAAGTTCTCTGTTTATTCCAGGAATCACAACACATAACACATATTTGTTAAAACTCCACTAAGATACAATTGCTGTAACTGTTCTTTAAATAAACAGTGCATGAAACAGACCTGCAAAGTCAGATGCATTTAAGTGAACAGCTAGCACTTTTCTCCAGGACTCATTTCTGTGTTGCGCTGAAGTTGCTTTTAGTTATAGAGTGGGACACAAGGTGGAGGCTGTAAGAAAACATACTGTTAGGCCAGTAGTGTGAGGCAGGCTGACCCGACTGAGTCAGCAGCACTGTGTGTCATGACAGAGGACACCGCTTCCACAAACTGGATCCAGGTGAATGGGGCTGTGCACCTGGCAGGCAAACAGCTTCTCATAAGAGTGAAGCTGCATCCTATCTTTCGGAAAACGCAACAAGATGTACTGGTGCACAACAGCTCACTATATATACATATGCATGTGTGCAGTTTACAGTTACAGTATCCTACTGTGTGTCTTTTGGTTAGGAAGTCAGCAATGCCATGCTATCCCAGCCAACTACAAACATCTGCACTTTACTTAAAGGCTGCTGTTATGCTCATTTTCTGGCAGGCTAAAAAAATCTTTAAGGTGATAGAAGCAAAATAGAAACTTCAAACTCCTCTAATTGAAGTTTTTAGTATAGCACAAAGTAGGAGTTCTAATTAAAAGTGCTTTGAGGCTGGAGGTGGTAATATTGGATCTGTAGAACCAGGTATGTCAGAAAAAGCTCTAAACAGCCTGAAGGAACACGATAAGAACAATGTCTATAGCCCAGCACTTCTTTAGAGAACAAGAGTAAGGTAGGGGCACATATCTGGCCGCTTAGCAGAAGCAGAGCTCTACCTAATCTAATAACTGTTCCACCATCAGACACATCCTGATTGTGTCTTGTTGGTGAGTGTGCGCATGTGTGTCTGCCCTGCAGCAAAGGCATAAGCTGCAGCACATAGACATTAGCTGACCATTGTACTCAAGAATTCATTTCACAGTCGTGGGTACTGTGTGAGTGTATGTTCGTTTGTGCACTTGTGTGTCTATATAATCTGCTTATTGGTTTCCCTCTGAACCGGAGCTTAAATAATCTAATAGCTGCAAGGGGAAAAGGACAGCCGTCCGTCATCTGTCTTAATGAGTTAACAAATTGATAGAGGTAATGAATAACTCAAAACTACATGTAGTTGCAGAGAAAGCAAATGCTTTGCCAACAGTGCAACAAGCTACAGGAGAATTCCCTTCCTATGCCAAATCACTTCAAAATCATCATCTTCTTTGGAGTGATTATGTGTCAAATAATTTAAGAAGGTTTGGACTTTAAGGCTACAGAAGTTCTTCTGCATTTATAATCTTAAAATATTTAAAATCTTTACTGCCAGACTGACTGCTGGTCATTAATAATGTATTTATAATTTAAGTTATGAGCAGAGTTCATGTATGTGAGAGAAAATTGGAAGTAAAATAATTTTATAATATTATTTTAAAGCAAGGACTAAAAAAAACACCAACTTCAGGATTCTTATTCGAAAACAGTATGATTAAGAAAGTCTTCAAAAGTATTTCACAATATAATCATCATTCCAAACCATGTTCTATTACAGAAGTTATCTCAAAAGCTTAAAACAGAGAAAAGTCTTCCTCTCACTGACAGAACCCTACAGGTCTCAACCTGACTAGGGAAACACATTTTCCTTTAAAATAGATTCTACATCTCTGCTTCTAAGCATCCCATTGATTATGAAAGCTATCTCTGAGTGTTCCTTACTTAATAACAGCGTGAGTACCAAAGCCTGTGTTTATTAGCACAATGTATTAGTGCTTAGGTAAAAGGTATTAAGTGATCGAAAAAGTTTTTTGAGTTCAGGACCAACCTGTAAGTGATCAGATTTGCTCAATCTGAAAATCGTTCAAACAGTTCTGTGGTTTTTGATTTGTTTTTAAACACTTTGCATACAAATAAAATGTCTCATAAATTAAAACCTGTCTACCCTAAACAGTCGACTTTAAATCTTTTTTTTTAAATTGGCGAAAAAGTCGAATGTGTTTTTGGGCCACAAACCTAATTTCTATGTTTTTTTTATGTTTCATTCTGGTCAACAATAGACTAATATTCAATAAATGTATATTTATAGACATAAGATTTACAAATCATTTCCACGAAGCCTTTGAACATTTTGTTTTCGATCATTTACTATTTTCTTAAGTCTATTGAAATTCACCTTACCTACTGTAAGAAACAAACATTGTGTATAGCTCACTATGAATAAAATACATTATTCAGCCAAGTTAAAAAAAAGTTCTTCTAAGTCATCTTCGCTTTAAAATTAGCTAAAATTATTTTTTTTTCTAGTCCCTATAAAATTAAAACCAACAAAAAAAGAAACAACAATGAAACCAAGGTTGATGAAAGACTTATAATTAGTTCTAGTGCTTAATATTTATTCTTTCATTATATCTCGGATTAAGAACTTTTCCTGAATTGTCTATCTATATCTCAAGCATGTGGCAACGGGCTGTATCATTTTTAAATTGTAGTTGCGGGCTTTATGAAAATAATTTCAAGGGCAGTGATCCTATAAATAATTTTCAATTCAAACAGTCCCCTTAAAAATGCTATAAAGCTGCTTTTTCCAACTTATTGCAGATTCTATTTACAGTTTAACTTTCCCGTTTTCAATTGTTATAGACCTTCTCAATTCACAATTCTCACAGAGAAAACTGCTCCTGCTGCACCATGAAGACTGAGACACAAAGGCAGAAGATGTAGGAGTGCGCAGCTAACAGCCGAGGCCTGCGGCAGACCAGCCAAACCATTAAGAGTGGCGTGTAGTCAAATGAGCAGATAAATCCCCCCTGTTGCTGTATAGTGCAGAGTAATTGAAAATGCCCACAGGAGGCTATCTCTGCTCATATACTGTGGCGCATGCCATGGTGACAACATAAAAAGGTGGTGGCTGATTGCAATAAAATAATCCTACAACAGAGAGGGAGTCTAACAGCAAGAGCCTTGAGAGATAAAATATTTCTCTTTATTTTTCTCATTTTCTTCATCCCTGTCTTTTCGTCCTCCTACCTCCAATATCAATTTAACAGGTGCTGATCATGCCTGCTGGTGATGTTTATCTGGGGTGATAAGCACTGGATATCATGTTTCCTGAATTTCAATCTACATTTCCTTGTGTAGGAAGGAACACTATCCTCACAACTGGAAGAGGATATAAAATAATTGATACTATTTCTTGTTTCTCTCAGAATATATAACAGATATTAATATTACCTGTTGCCCAATAACTACAATAACAACTCTAATCACATACTGTATTAGGAAGGAAGAAGCTTCCTGTATACAGTCGGGTTTCCATTTCCAAATTGAGTCAGTTCCAGTGTTATGATCTTTATACTGGGTGGTACCATCTATATAAGTCATCAACCATAGCTTGACCTTCTATTAACCTCCTACTGCTGTTGCAGTCATAAACTCTGCCAGGTTTTGTGCCAGCAGGCAAAATGGTGAAGCAACTTATTCCAGGTTCAAGTAGATTTTATATAACAGAAAATATTTAAATGTAGTATATTTTTTATTATTATTAATAACCAAAAAACAAGTTTCAATTCAACAAAAAACAACCATTCTAAGAGCCGATGAATAACCTTTTGCGTGTTTCTGTTGGTATTTTAATAATTTATTTTCAATAATAAGATTTTTTTTAAGACGTCAGGAGTTTAAGAGAATATTTCCATAAAAATCAAAAGGTTGTTTTTACTTTTTCAATCTAATTCGCAGTATTTTAACACATGAGGAAAACAATAGACTTATTAATGTAAAAAGGAAATTAAATTTTTAAACAGGACACTTTACTTGTATCTTTTATATTTTCTTTTCTCCAATTTCCATGTTTTTGCTATTATCAGCCTGTTTTAAACATCTGAATTAAGATGTTTATGAATGAAATTGTGAACATTAATTTTAGACTTTTTAGGCACTATTTATGAGGAATACAAATTAAATTAAATCCACTAATAGTAAATAAATTTATAGAGGATATAAATGAACATAATAAGCAATCCACCCATCATTATCTGTCCCATTACCTGAGCAGCATCAACGCAATAAACACACCTGTGCTTGTAGTTTACTTGACTACATTAAGTGTTATAAACTATGAATATCTGTTTCCAAACTTGTATCTTTTGATTTCTTTTATTATAATCCAGGCCTAGAAACACTTTGAACAATATTCCAAAAAGCAAAACCAAAGTCCTGACTTCTAAACCTATCAAGACATAGTAGGAATCCTGGTGATCCTCAGCGTAGGTCTTGTGATTTCTAAATCAAAGAACACCTGCTGTTGTTTTTTATGTGTCTGGTCACAACAAAGAACAGCTATCGGTAGGTAAGATTAATCTTTAATGCTCCAATGTGAATTCTACAACATACATAATGCATACAGGCTATTTCAGTTTCTTGGTACTATTACCATACCTACTGATCATCCTTCAAAGGGTTCTGACTTATGATTGGTGAAATACTAAAAACCAAATTTTTAGATTTTATGCAGTGGACCGAAACAACAACAAAAGAAGATTGCCTCTTTGGACTTTGAAGGATGAAGTTTCATTCTTTGTGTTTCAAGGAACATTTACTATAGCAACATTCAAGCTAAGTCAAAATCAGAAAAGGGGTTGGAAAGCATGTTTTGGTGCATGAATTGGGAAAATTCCCATTTGCTTATATAGATTTAAAATGAATGCCTTTATTAAAAAGCATGTTTTCCTCTACTCCATGCATGTTACGTTTACTGTTAAATAGCAATACATTGCATATAATAAAGTTTTAATTTAAAAAGACCTGATCGGTGCCTTTGAAACCCTAAACTGGCAACCTGGATTTGTTTCATGTAAAAATTGGTGTCCTCCACAGAAACTGACTGCAGCAAAGAATCTTCTTTTATCATTTATTTAGGCTGTAAATCTTTAATCAACAGATGAACACAGCTTTACAGTAAACTTAGTAGAAGAGTTATTTAAATTTACAGATACACTTAACTCCAGCTTGTCTCTGCATTTTTCCAACACTGGGATTTCGGTGCAGTACTTCCTGATCTTAAATCCTTATGATCTCCCTTATTACACTGTAAAAATCGCCCCACCTTTGCTACTGATCTCACTCATGTGTTGTACAAATTTATGTACACACATGTGGATGCATTCACATGGTGCAGATTTGATGCCAGAAGAAAGTCTCCTAATTCAGTGCTGTTGCTGGAAAAAACTATACATATTTGATTTGTTTTAAAACTAACAGCCATCTTGATCTCATCCTTCTATCGTAGGATCAGATTGTAGGACCCAGCAGCTCTTACGGGATTTAATCTAATTGTGACAATAAGCTCCAACATCTGACGTGCATCAGGTACTAAATGGGAAAAAAAACCTACAGTAATCAGTCTGTACAAAACTTTGTCACCATTTTCCAGGAACTTCTTCTCTAACTTTAAACTAGCCTGAAATATGTAAAATCATTTGCATTTTCTAAGCTACACTCTTTTTATAGGCAGGCTCTGTATTAACATCAGTAAAATAAGTCTGTATTTCTGACACAAGCGGTCTCTTAAATCATGATGCAAATCTGACTGGCAACCTGTCAGGGGTATTTCCCGCCTGTCCGTCACTCTCTGGACCATGAAGAACAGATCTTACAAACCACCTCCTTGCACCTGCACAAATGCATATACACCACACCCCTGGCTTTGCAAACTTTGCTGTTGTTGCATGTATTAAAGAACTGTCATTAACTTAATGTTTGATGGATCATTTATAAATGTAATATTTGATTCAGGCTTTTTCACCTGCTTAATACTAGTTGTGTTTGTCTTTCAATCACTTTTATTTCATATCACTACAAACCCATAAACAAACCGGGGACAAGGAAGATGTACAGTTGCCAAACATATTAGCAGCTTCTTTGGCATTAAAGCCCCACCTCACCCTAAGATCTTGAGTGATAAATTTAGTGGCGTGAACAGGTTAGGAATAACTGCTTTAGATGATCAGTGATCATAGCAATCACACCAAAAAAATAAAGATATAAAACTTTTTAAATGCTTAATTAGCCTTTTCTTTTGATCTCATTCATATTTAGTCTTGTGAGAAAAAGCTGAATCAAAATTTTTAGTTTAACCACGTTCTTAACATGACAATTGAGACCTCGTGAATTTAAGTAACTGAAGTCTTATTTTAAAAATCCAACCTACAAAAAAAATGTTTCTAAACTAAACTACAACTTAAAAACTTTCTAAACTGAACTAGTCAGAGATTTCATTTCATTTTGAAATAAAAAGCCTTACAGTGTACTTCATATATATATAAATCACTCTCTCACAATTATGGGGTGGTATCTGTATCATCCTCAAGCTCGGGTCTTATTGCAGAGACCTGTGAGTTTGAGGGTTCTGCGCAGTATCTTAGCTGTTCCTAGGACTGCGCTCTTCTGGACTGAGGCTTC
>JAUZNJ010079179.1:3883-16920 GCA_034780135.1 Jordanella pulchra
TTTCAGCTACATCTTCAGGCTGAGCTGCACCCGTCTGGGACAGTGGGCGATCGGCTATGTGACGGCTGACGGGAACATCCTACAGACCATACCCCATAATAAGCCACTCTTTCAGGCCCTCATTGATGGCTACAGAGAGGGATTGTAAGTCACATTTGGAAAATGTATCTAATCCTTTAGCTTTTTATTTTGGAAATTTGACTGAAAGAGAGAGAGATGCTTGTTAGGGAACGAACCAGCGTCAACATCAAAATCCAAAAAGGCGACATGAAGCATTTAAATGAATATAAAAGCTGAAAATCTAAAAGTTAAAACCGCTTTGTTTGTTGAGATACTTGATCCTTTTATTTCCTTCTTTTAGAAAGATTTCTGCTTTTAGCCAGTCCTCTCTCCTTTCACATGACGCTCCGTGCACCAAAGGTTCACCTTGGTTCACATTAAAACCATATTTTAATGCTGACATGCTTTTGCGCAATACGTTTGAAGCCTTGCAGAACTGTGATTACAACAGATTAATTATCTATGTTCTCTGTTGTTTGTGGCTTGCATTTAGTAAACAATTAGTGTTGATCTCTTTCTGCTGCAAGTTTCACTCCAGCAGCAAATGGGTCAAATGAATGGGATGTTTCAGCACCACGTCTGCAACCATCTGCACAGCGACGCTCCATAAGTCCTCCTGTTCTTTGTTTTCACACCTTAAAGTAATTTCATAAAATAAAGCAAATATCTTTAGATCTGTCTTTGTCACACCCCCCCCCCCATTAGTTTTGGTTCCATGACCAGTTCTGTTGAGTCTTTCACAACACCTAAAATGTCCCACTTCCTCCTCAGATGCCTCGATTAGAGGATGTGTGTCCATGTCAACAGTGGACTCAGCTTTTAAGGCCTGCAGCACCGTTCGAAAAAAAACAAAACAAAAAACAAGTTCATAACCCCAACTTTTCCAGATGCTGTTGCTAAATACTTGACAGACCTGTGTAGAGTGTATGAGGAGGAAGTTGAAAGATAATAATGGTTTTCAAAAGTAGAAACATGGAAGGTGCACCGTGCTTCTGTGGTTATCCTGCTGAGCCAGTATTTTATGGCTGGGATGCTTTTTCACTTCTCTAACCAATCTGGATCAAATGAAGTTGCTTAATACCTGGACTCTGCAGAGCTGAATGAGATCCTGATGAGGGAACAAAGTTGTTTTTTACTGAAGAAAGATTGATGCATCTAAATTTGGAGTATAGTCCCTTTCTGTGACTGCAGCTGTAATTACAGCTGCATCTAAATGATTTATGTCTGGACTTTGAGCGGGTCGTTTCAACACATAGAATCCCATCAACTCTGAGTAGTTTCTGCTGAAAAAAGTCCCCCCCACACCATGATCTGGTCACCATCAGTTGCATATTAATCATTTCTATAAAGCGTGCTGCGCGTAGGTTGTCGCGGTTCAGATGGACAGAGCTCTGGGAGACGAATTGTTTAGATCTTGACCCTGTTTTAAAGCTTCCTGACCTGTCGACTGCGAAGCTGGTTGTTCTCTAATGTTCCCTAACATCCTTCTCACAGAACATCCTACTTTATGGCTTTCTTTCCTCCTTACCTTTTGGTTGTCACCAAAGGTGGATTTTTATTTATTTATTTTTAGCAAAAATTCTAACTTTTTGCAACTTACAGCATCTCTGAAGTTCATTGAAGGTCTGCTTTGGTTGAGGTGATCGATGTATCTGCATTTTACCTGGAGCTTTATTTAAAGCAAATTAAAGAAAAAAAGGTGTTGATGATTGAGGTTCACTGGATCTAGATAGATAATTGTAATCCCAACCTTTTTTTGTTTGTGTTTACACTCGTGTTGGGGCTTTTTTAGCTATCTTTTTCCAGATGGTCGTGCACAAAACCCAGACCTAACAGGGCTGTGTGAGCCTTCGCCTCAGGACCACATCAAAGTTACTCAGGTTTGTTTTGTTTCTCATCCACAGAGCACTCAGTATTTACTACGTTAAGCTTTAGTCACCTTGTTGAGATGAATGCTGCAGCTTTATCACAGACACGTTGTGCTACAAACACAGAAGCCGTAAAAGTCTTGATATGATGCAAATGTGTCGAATGGGTGAAATTGAACTGAATGTTTGTTGCATCATCCCTGCAGGAGCAGTACGAGCTGTACTGTGAGATGGGCTCCACATTTCAGCTTTGTAAGATCTGTGCAGAAAACGACAAAGACGTAAAGATCGAGCCCTGCAGACACCTGATGTGCACCTCCTGTCTGACTGCCTGGCAGGTGATGATAGTGACTTCACACTTTAAACTCTCCCTTTGCTTTGATAATGAGGCCTCTGCTGCTTTTAGTTTCCTTCCTGTTAGAACATATCTGTCCAGTGGTGTCTCGTATTGAGCATTTACTTTTCTTTCCTGTTTATAACACTAATGCTCGGTATGTCCAACAGGGTTATCAGGGCAGTTTAATATTTAATGGGATGCTAGTAGCAGCTTCCCAGTGATGGTTCAGTTTAGACTTTCAATGATTTATCTGAACTTTAGAAGAATTATAGAGCATGCAGCAGCAGTGATGATTTTTAAAACAAGCAGGAATTATTGTGGCTTCAAAGGGTCAAAATGAAACGTAAAGACCCAGATATGTTCAAACACCTTCACTAATATTTAAATGAGTGTCTCCTGGCGGGTTTCCAAATAGCTTTTTGTTGCCGTCAACAAACTTCTGACCTAATTCTGACTGGAGAGTTGACCACTGTGCTTAGCTGATTCTGGGTCCGAAACAAAGTTTAAAAGTAAATCCTACTTTTTTTTTAATGTGTGATTTTTCTTTTTTTTCCTGAATGTTTGATTTTTTTTTTTTTTTTTTTTTATTTAGTGATTTTTTTATGTGCGATTTATTTATTTATTTATTTACCAACATCTGAAATTTTAAGGCTTCTCTTGTCTTCTTTCACCCTGCTTTTTCTTATTAGCTCACTGTCTCGGTTATTCTAAAACCGTAATAATATAAGCCTGTTTCATACATTATGAAACCAACTTTGCTGTGTTTTGGATCATTGACTTGATAGTTGTGTCCCAGTTTCAAACACCTAACAACCTCTCCCTCCTCTCAGGTGAAAGGAAACTGGTTTGGTTGTTTAGAAAACAGCTCAGACATCATCCAGGCTTATAAATTGATAAGAAAAGTCTCTAAGAAGGAAAAGTAAAACCCATTCTCAAAAAATCCCCTTGGTTTAGATCTGAAACCTTCTATCTGCCTTCTGGAGAAGATGTTTGGCTTAATTCAGTCTATTAGGAGGAGTCCAGGCCAGTTGTTGGACAGAGCAGAGGTAACATCAGTTCTGGGGGATTTAAAGGACTGTCTAGGTGCTTTTTACCTTCAACTTGCATTTCTAGCAGGTTGGTTTTTCCAACCAGACTGTGGTCCCAAACACACGAAGCCTTTGAAATGGTCCCAATTTTAACCCCATTGAATTATGCAGCTTTTATATATCCTGGGTTTTTGGTTTAAAAAAAATTGTGATCATTCTCAGCATATTTCAAATATAAACCTCCTCAGGAGTCGGAGGGTCAAGGCTGTCCGTTTTGCCGCTGTGAGATCAAAGGAACGGAGCCCATTGTGGTGGACCCCTTCCACCCAAAGGCCAGTGGGGCTTCTTTCGCTGGTTTCCAGGGCTCCAGCAGAGCGGAAGCAGCAGGAAATGACGAGGAAGAGGATGATCGGCTGGAGGAGCAGCAGCTTGTTATGAGCGGGCTGGCCTTCAATAAGGTAGGATTTGCATACGGTTTGGTTTGACTTCCTGCTGCCATGCAGAGCGTTTGAACCCTTTGCATATTTAAAGGCGGAGCGTCCAGCATCTCCTGTGTCTCAGCTGCCTCCGGTGCCTCCACGGCTGGACCTGCTGCAGCAGAGGTCCTCTGCATCCCACACGGCTCTGAGTCAGGGGGCCACAGCAAAGGTATGCCTCCATACGTTTTGTTATTTCTAAATGCAGACAGAACTGTACGTGTCAAATTAAATGAGGGAAACCTTCACCTTTGTCCTGCTGACATGTTACTGTATCACAACAGGGAATTAGAAAATAAAACAGAAGGACTGTTATTTAGAACAAAACTATCCCCAAATTTGACTATGCTGACTCTTAGTTAAAATCCCCCCATAAACATGATTTGAATAATAACACTGCTTTAATGAAGCTATACAATGTAAATTTAAATTTTTGAGGTTAAATTATTCAAATAAATCCTGTTTTTTATCAGATTTATTCGAATGGTTAAAACTCTGATCCTGTTAGTCTGATTTTTGTGTACTTGAATGTGAATTTATTTGGTATAAAGTAACCAAGATGTTGTTTATAAGAGGATGTTGGAGTGTTTGTAATTATGCTAATCCCACATACGTACCAGCTGTGCGTCAGCAGATGTTTTCACCTCCCTTTCTTGTTTATAACTCCAACATCTCCTTGTGTTTACATCCCAGATTACAGTCACTCACAGAGACAAGCCTCTACCTCCCCCTCCTGCTGTAAGGGAGCTGCCCCCTCCCCCCCCTCCGGAGCGACCCTCTATCCCTGTCCAAGACTCCAGACTTCAGAGGAGGCCCCTGCCCTCCACCCCTGACCAACCTGCCCGGGCAGCCAACTACATGGTTCCTCGCCCTTCGACAAAGGCCTCCATCCCTCAGAGCAGCAGCACCAATGGAGAGGGAATCCGACCCCAAGTCGTCAACAACACCCTCTACTCCCCGAATGCCAGGTATGGAGATCTGCTGATGGAGCTTTTCTAAATTGAAAACCAGGCTTTTAATAGAACAGACCAGTATTGTAAGTCTTATGGCTCCTAGGCCCCCCCGATGCTATTATTTGTAGCAACATTTTCACGATTCTGTACTTGATTATAGTTTAAAAAAAAAACAACACACATTGTTAAAAATACCTTGCTTTCATTTGTGCAGGTCTCCATCGCTGATTTCAGCTGGAGAAAAACAATCATCAGACGGTGAGGAGAACGAGTACATGAGTCCCACCTCTCTCCCAGTCTCTGGTGCCCCCTGGCTCATTACGGGCTCCTTGGTGCCCCCACCTCCGACCCAGACCAACAGCCTCAATGACGTCAGGTAAACAGAACCACTGCGTTGTCAGGTTGGTGGTAAAATCAGGTTACCCTTCAATGCTGATCATCATCCAACAGAACCTTCGGTCCAATAAACCAGACAGCAAATCCAGACTGTGACAGATTAGTTGCTTCTTCTAGTACAGATGTGTAAGAAATGCTTTTTTACTGAAGGAAAGTTACCGTTAATAGCCCGTTAAATAGCCGTCATTGTAAATCAGCTGTGGAAATCTTTGGGCATCCGTGGTCTAAAACATGCAGGGCAGTGTGTCTTGATGACCAGGGTTGAAAAACACTGCAGGAGAGAACATTGTTTATTATTATTTGTGCTTTTCTGCCAGCGAGGGGGGCGATAACGACTCTGATGATCCTCAAGTGTACGAATCCATGTTCAACATCCAGAGTCAGGCTGGCTCCAACGATACAACACAGGCTTCTGAACTGGGTAATGTTCTTCACTTTCACAGGAGTTCAGACAAATACTGATGGGGAGAAATCTTTATCCGTAGTCCATCAAGAAATGACTCATCTGAACAACAGCGTCCGTTCTTCTTACTGGGAACGTTTTATGACTGAGATTCAGACGTGGGTAGAGTATTGTTACTCAAATAAAAGTAAAAAGTAGCCATCAAATACATTTATTACTCAAGTAGGAGTAAAAACAAGTCATTGGTAAAAAATGCAGCTGATTTAATGGTTTAAAAATGATGTAAATTTACAAAACGTATACAGTTATTGGCACATTTTGAAAACGAGATAAGAATATATAAATGACACAATAATTTCTGATTGTTATGTATGTAGGTTAGAATCTGGTTAGTTCCTTCCTGTAACATGATACAGTAAACTATTGCATTTCTACTCGACCTCCAAATGACACTTCAGGACCAGCAAATAGGAAATAGCATGAAAACAAATCAGCTGGAGTAAAACCAGCCTTAATTTTTACCTCATCAATTTTTTACTCGAGTAAAACGAACAATATAGAAAAACTACTCCTTAAAGTATATTTTCATTAAAAAGTTGCTCAAGTAAATGTAACTGAGTAAATGTAACTAATTACTACCCACCGCTGCTCAGATTGCAGCTGACCTTATTACTTTTATATACAAGCTATATACACCAAGTGGGTGTGGGTGGGTGTGTGTGTACGGAGTGTGATTTTTTTTTTTTTTCTTTTTAATGGCAGGTTTGTATAGTTTGAGCTCCAAAGGGTTCATTAATCTACTGGTTGTTGTTTCAGAGCTCCCTCAGCCTCCAACTGTGGTTTCCCAGGATAAAAAGGAAGACCCCAGCATGGAGGATATCTATGAGTTCGACCTCCCTCGGCCCATTGTCCCCCCCGCCCCCTCCAGAAGAAACTGTCCCTCTGCAGCCTTCAACTCGCTCAGCATGGACGCCTCAGTAGAAGCCGGTACGTACGCTGTGCCCCGTGTCAGTTCCCTGAAAAAAAAACAAAAAAAAAACGAACCAGGCTGTTCCTGGTTAGGGTTAGTTTACATTTGACCTCAGGTTTGAAGAGAAAGAAATAATCTCAGTAATCAGGCGGCTATCATAACCGTCTACCATTATCTAGATTATGAAAAACCTCAGAGGCATCAGGGCTTTTGGTACGATTACTTGTTATGTTTGTTATTATACGTCTCTAAAGCTACTGTTTTTTATTCTTTTAAATAAGGACAAGAACAACTCAAGTAAGTAATTAGTTCCACTTATGCTTTAACTTGTAGCATTTTATCTTATCTGTAGGCTTATTGTTCATAATCAAGACCAACTAAACAAGTTCAGCTTATGGTTTCCTGTGTTTAGCTACTTTGAACTCTAGTTTGACACATCCCATTTTCATAAATACAAACAGCTTATTGGTAAACATAGAACTACTTACCGTTTCAGAAAGCCAGTTATCTGTTTGAGTGTAACACGGTGTATGCGGTGTGTGTTACCATTCTCTGTAAAACCAGTGGGCTCAGGGATGATGAAGAAACCTGCAATCTTAACATGTGGCGCCCTCTGCTGGAGGAGAGTAAACACTCAGTATCATGCTCTCAGTTGGACAAAGATGGTATTAAAGTGTAGTTCTCCTGAATTAGTTTAGCTTTTTGTTTAATTTTTTTTACCCCAAAAATTTCAGCAGCTTTAGTTTCCTAAAAAAAAAAAAAAAAATATTTTTATCCATGTTGCTGTTTTTCTGGCACCATAGTAAGAGGAAAAACTGTGGAGGAAGGTTTTTAAATTGTTTGTGGCTGTCCGGTCTAAAACCAAAAATGATTAACTGATTAAAAACAAAAAAAAAACCCTGAAATCCGACAAACTGGTGAAACTTTGCTTTAAGTCCAAGTGCATTTTAAGTCCATTTTATGGCTGTAGATGGTGATGGCTGTAAGCATGAAAACCTCCTGTACCAACCAGGGTTGCAGCACATTTGAAGCTTTTCACTGAAGGATGCTCTGAATTGCTCATTATGGTTGTTGTTCTCCCATGGAGCGTCGTCCTTTGAGCAGCTGTCTGTAGAGGTTCCAGGACTGTCCAGGACAAAGGCAGAGATCTGTTTAAATGGTCAAATTCTGAAATATGAATAATATATTACAACTGTTTTTTTTTTTTTTCTAGATTAGAGTAGAATTTTAAAATGACATACAACATAAAAAATGTATTTCTTAGCTCAGGATTTCCATTAACTACGAACTGACAGACTTTTCTCTGCTTTCCAGGTACGTTTGTTGAATCTGATCGTCCTCCCAGGCCCCTCCCACGCAGAGCCAATTCTGACCGTCGCCCTCGACCTTTCAATCGGGATCTTTCAGCCCCGCTGCCTGAACTTCCCGGCCCCTCCTCTGCCTCGCCGCCTCCTCCTCTTCCCCCTCCTCCCCCTCCTGGTGCTGCAGCTGCCGTCGCTGGGAACCAAGCCCTGAACGGTGAGATCGAATGCCTGATATCCCAGGGATATTCCATCCAGGACATCCAGAAAGCCCTGATGATCGCCCAGAACAACCTGGAAACGGCCAAGAACATCCTGCGCGAGTTCGTCTCCGTCCCCTCCACGGCTCACATCGCAACATAGTCACTCAGGTCCCGCTCATCCCCCCCGTCTCTGCTTTGTGCCATTATCGTGGATAGCATTTACCGGGCACCTTCCTGCTGGGCCTAAAGTACTTCCCTCCATAGGAAAACTCCAGATCTGAGGAAGAACATCCAAAGTCAATTGTAATGAACTGTGTCAGGTATTATTTGCTTTTCTAAAAAGAAGTTTGGTGTGAAAACTGTTCTATTTGGGTGTTGGACAGAATTTAAAGCCTCAACTTTCATGTTATGCCGCCACCAGCTGGAATTGGAAGGAACTGGATTCCCCATCAGCTGATTAGCTCGTCTCGTCTCGTTTGGTGTAAATGATGTAACAGGAGCTTTGTGAGGCTAAACTCTAACCACACTCTGAGTATGCTCTCCCTTCAGTTCACTGCTTCACTGATCCTCTGCTAACTGTGGTGTGCAAATCAAAGAAAATTGATGAATAAGTGTCTGTGGCATCCTGGTGAAGGTCGGCGCCTGGTCACAGAGCAGTGCTGCAGGGCTTTATGTCGTGCCTCGTTCGGTCTCAGGACCATCCCACAAATCAAGTCCAGCTCCCGTCATCTTCTGATTCAACTAGTACTTCAGTGTTTAGGTCCACTCATAATGTGTTGTACAGTTTGTAGTATTAACAAAGGCTGAAACGGATCATATTTTACTTATTTCACTTCACATCTGAGGCGGTCTTACAATGAGGGTGGGTTTATGTTATAGAAAAAGAGGAAAATTCAGCAACAGTCTCAACCCTGTAACCTTTCATCTCATTTTGACTCATTAACATCTCTGTACAGGCAGGGAAATCCAGTAGTTGAATCCCTTATGATTGAGCTGTTTGGGACAGCAATTATAAAATAGGCAAACTGTTTATTCCATATTAGCACCACGTGGTCAATAAAGTCTTGATTTGTACTTTGCAAACATCCAGCCACTCCCGTTTAGAAAAGATCCTGCAGGCCTTCAAAGAAAATAAAGAGGCAAAGACGACCTTAAGCTCCTACAAATTAACTTTGAGTGGTCTCTATATTAAACACTTCCTAAAATAATTAGACAGGTCCCCTCCTAACTAACTGCCTGTTGCAGACTGTTCTACCTCACTGGCCTCTGAGGCCCCAAACAATTTTTGGATAAACACTTTTCATACATTTCCACACAATAGCAGAAGAATTGGGTTTGAGTCATTCTGGACAGTCAGTCGACACAGAAACAAGTATTCCTGCACACACATTCCCACATAAAGGAAGTTGAGAGTAATCACTTCATCTAACACACGTGTTTCCGGCCTGTAAAAGAACAGCAGAGTGCATGCAGAGAAGATCTGAACTCTATAGAAAGGATTCCATGCTGAAAACTGCACCGCCCTGCAGAAACACTAACTGGACAAAAAATATGAATAAACACTTGCCAACATGCACGTGCTAATATGCTTAAAGATCACCGTAATTTAACTCCAATAACTTTGCTACAAGAAAGTAAATCTTCTAGGCACACAGTATTATTCAGAGATCCACAGATGAGTTTCCGTTCTTGCTACAGCCCAGCAGATCAGCTGACTGAACAAGGTTTAGGAGGAGAAAAGGCTAACGGATAGTCCTACACCCAGCCTGATACTCCTCTAAAGCTAAATCAATGGCATTAATGTGCTTCTAAACACTGAAGAGTTCAAGTGCTGAACAAAAAAACACTACATTTGATTAGTATTAAAACTCGCTTCCCAATGACACAGGATCTGTCTCTCCCAACTCAACCACCGCTATTTTAACCTGTTTGGGAGGTTCTGCAGGTCAGGATTAACGTGATGCTCCAACAAGGATCCGCTCTGCTCAGAAAGCTGGCGTTTGGATGTTTTGCCTAAAACTGGTAGATCTACAGCCTTCAATGAACCCAGTGTTGCTGTCAGTTTCAGCTCCTTTCATGTACGGACTCTGCATCATTTAGTCTAAAGTTCTCCTAAAAGTTAACGGCTCTTGTATCCTGTTCAACACTGAGCTAGTTTAATGCTAGCTTTCTTTTAATGACTCGCAGAGAATGGAGCCGTTCATTTCCGTAGGGACGCAGTAGAATATGTGTCCTTGGCTGATATCGGCGGTCTGATCAGGACATTCCTAATGCAGCACAAAGCTGGACAGGTTGGTCAGCAGGTCTGGGGTTATACAGTAGAGGTGCATCGCACACTCTCTTCTTGGCCGAATAGTGATTTCCAATTGTCTTTGAGATTCTCCCAAAAGATTAGAACATGTGAGAAGGAAGAAAAAAAATCTGCAGGTTGTCTAATGGCAGTAATTTTGAATCTAGTAAAAAATTAATTTGCATCAGTGCAAAAACTTAAAGTTTAAAAAAGCGTATAAAATGTTTATAGAGCGAAAAGGGAGGATTTCTTCAATTTGTATTGTACAATTGGGTAAAAACCATCCTTACTAACTGATAAACAGTAAATTGATCAGGGTCTATCCCAATAAGTCTTTTGATTGAAGGCAGATCAATCAATGCAGCTGTATTTTTATAAGGTATCATCAGCTGCATAATAAAAACCAGATCATTACAAAGAGTCTGTTTCAGCTTTGATTATATTGGTTGAAGCCACAGTAATGATAAAACCTGCAATAAATGAATAATTAGAAGTGAATGCAGTTCTACTCTGGGTTCATGTCGAAGCACACAGATAATGGTATTTTCATCTGAAAATGTTGCTCATGGCTGATGACTGCTGTTTATAGTTTCTTCATGACGGGACCTCCTCACCGCCTCTATGGGTATCTATGCCTCTGCAGACAGACCGCCTCTGTCTGCAGAGGCATAGATACCCTGAATGCAAGCACACAGCTTAGGAAGTTGTAATATATTGTGCAGCCGCCGTTTTACTGCCATCTTATCTGGGATCATCAGCACAGACAGCTTCTGTTTTTGACTTCATTCCATACGAATGTGCAAATGCTTCATTGTGCTTTATGTTTTCTGATAGATTGTCAGATGAAGCATTTCAAAAGGTCTCTGCAGCATTGAAATTGTCGCTAAAGCTCCCATTCTAGATTTACAGTTGAATTAGACAAGTTGTGGCTGCTTCATCCTTTTTTTTTTTTTCTCGACATGTGCTGCATCTGCAAAGCATCATGGGTGCTGGTTCAGAGCGCTGACAATTCAGAGCATCAATTATTTATTTATTTCTTTTTTTCTTGTGTAAACTTAAAAAAAAAAATGTTCAACTAAAAATGTTGGACGGGGGGAAATGTGATGTGATGTTTTTTTTTTTTTTTTTTTTTTTATTATTACCATTACAGCATTTTTATTAAGCATTAAGTGTAGAAAAGCAGATGTAAAAGCTTTGAACTTGTACTCAGGAGGTGTGAATTGTCTGATATTAATTGAGCCACTTGGCAGCTTTGGCTCGGATCTGAGATGGCACAAACTGTATGAACTAAAGCAGCAACGCGCATAGAGAGGGAGAGAAAAGTCTGGGTTTATTTCCTGTTTTATTGGAATCCCCACTTTTTGTAGAATAAGATTGAATTCTTAAGAGGAACCTTGCTAACTTTTCTCCTCATGTGACCCCTGCTGGTCGTTGGGTAGAACGCAACTCCCAACATTACCATCAATTTTATATATGTTTCCCTAAATTTGTGGGTGAAATTGAAAACTTTATTTGTAGCAATTCCTTTATCATTTTTCAGCCTGTATGCCAATTTATTTTAGAGGTTTTAAAATGAAAAATAAAAGGTTTATTTCTCCACCACTAAACTATGAATAAGAATAAATAGGGGCATACAAAATGAATGTCATGATAGGGAAAGTATTTCAACAGAAAAAGTAATGACATTGCTTGTAGCTTTTTTTTTAAGGTGCTATGAAAAACAAATTTGCACCTTTTTATAATTTCTTTTCCCCTTTCTCTTTGTTAAATGGTTGAAATCATGAAACACCTTTTAATACCAGATAAAGACCAGAGTATGCAGATAGTGCAGTTAGTAGATCATTTTATTTAATGAGGGAACAGCTGAAATGTCAATAAATGTTCTTTTTTATTATTGCTACAGACAGCCCAGATTCCTGCTCAACATGCAAAATCAAGAGTTCACTTAGATTGTTTGACACAAAGTAGGCTTTAAGGATCTAAAATTGTAAAGCATCTATATGAAAGATTATTTTCTAATGTAAGAAATAGTTTTGCCCGAGCGGCTCTATGTGAGAGTGCAGTGTAGCTGAAGTGTCCTTTTCTTTTACAGTAACTACATGCTTAGTAGGTTTCAACCGGCTTGGTTGTGATGATTTATTGTGCCTCCTGTCAGTCACAGAAATGTCACCCCCACCCCCTCGCTCAAAATCTACACTCCTTTGCTATAAAACCTGCAGCCCTGTGAGAAAAAGGACAGCTCCAAGTTTCTCCCTGAGCACCATCAGATAACCCAGCTGTTGTCGGTTCCCATCAGCTGAATTATTTTGTTATGACTGCGTGTGTTGGTTTACCCAGTTAACTGGCCTTTGTCAAATGGAACTTGCCTACTAAAAAAAATGTGTTGCTTTATTACCTGTATAGATACAACTTTTATTTATTGTCTTTTTAATATCCTCTGCATTCGTTGTGCCGCCATGTTTTCATGCCTAAGCCATTAAGATTTTTAATTAAACTGTATTTTCTTTAACCTTTGGTGTTTATGTGATTTTTTTTGGACAGTTGAAAAATGGTTTAGCGTGTTTTTTTTTTTTTGTTTTGTTTTTTTTATTACTGACTCGTGTATCTTCTGACTGTTTATTCAGAGCCTCAAGGTCATTCTAATGATATGCTTTGATCTCAGCCAGGCATGTCCAAACTCTGTACTCGAGGGCCGCTGTCCTACAGGTTTTTAATGTTCTGCCGATTTGGACGACATCAATTCAGCAAAAGC